>QJPP01002509.1:0-59460 GCA_003996215.1 Jaltomata sinuosa | reverse complement strand
GATGGCACCTACAACCCCCAGTAGGTGAACCAAATCCCCGTAGCCCAAACAGTGTAATGGGACTTACTACTCTAACAAATAAGGGCACAAGACGAAAAAAAAATACGCATACCAGGATATAATATATTACATAGCGGGAAACTACAACCAAATACCAAGACCTTGGGTATCATGTAGCTATCAGAAGCCAAAAACATAACATGGAGTGCAAATAAAAACCAAAAACTACATATGTACAGATGTCTCTGAATGGTAACTAGAGTACAATAAGACAAAGATAACTAAGCCTAAGCTCGGGAACGCCAAGGAGCTCAACCCTCGCCCTGAGTAGTTCCCCGACAGATCTCAAGCACAGAAACACCACGAATCTAACGCGATGCCCACCTAGGGATCTCACCCACAAGATGTGTCAGGGGAGGGGTGAAGCACATTCAAATGTCGAGAATCAAGGTACCCAGTAGGTATCGCTAGGCGATGGGCACACTAATAAGATAAAAGCGCAGTAATAGACAGAATAGAAGCAAGTAGTCACAGAAATCAACGAAAGATACACAGGAACTAGCCCAGAGGGAAATCAACAGAACCACATAGGAGGCTAGTAAGCAGAATATACACACCATAGGCACAGGTGAAAGTAAGAAATAACGCACCTGGGGTCCTTGCAACAACAGTGTATACAAATAAGTTTACGAAATGGACGGTATACCGGTAACCTCAAGTGTAAGAAGAAGAGAGAAAGAGTAATGATAGGCATGCTCAGAGACATGAATCAAACTCAACTAATCATACCAAACTCATACTTATCCATTATAGAGAACAATTCTGTAAGTAAAAAGCAAAAGTCTACCTACAGTCCCTCGGCCGCCCATACAACCGAGGAACACAAACAAGTGAAAACAAACCCTCCGGCATCCCATACTACCGGAGCGTACAATCAACAAACAGCAAACAAGGGTGGAGCCTCAAACAATGAATGATATGATGCATGAAGATCTCAAGAGCCATGGTATCTCTGTATGTACCTCCTCCGGCGCCGCTCCGGCCCAGCAGGTAGGTTCCATGGAAGGACACTGCCCGTATACCTCTACTCCACCGTATACCCCTCCTCCGGCACACGCAACCCGTAGCCCCTTGCTCGGATGGCAAGGTCCATGGAGGTCCCAGACCCCATACTCAAACTCAGTATCAACACATGTCGTCCGGTATCAGGATAGAGACCCAGTCTCGAATATGCAATGCCCAGACCCTGTCCAGGACTAAAGTAGTAGGAAAATGTCTCAAAAACCCCTCCAAGGGTGCCCGGGCGTAACCGGGTCTAAACAGTAAAAGTCATCTCAGGTGCTCGGTCCGACCGAGGCTAAAAATCATCTCAAGTGGCCAGAAAACTCAACTAGCACTCCGGCCTTTCCGAGTCTAGCGTAGTAGTAAAACTGGTGTTTTTAAAACATAATTTTACTTCCTTTTACCCAAGAATACTCACAAGTCAATCAACCATTTCCAAATCATTTCCATCAAAAACGGGCCCCCCGGGCCATGCAAGGTTTAGAAAACAGTGTCAGTAGGCCCGAAGCCAAAATCACAGTAAAACATGGATAAAACCTCTTTATATGCATGGAAATGGTATGATTACACACAATAGCTGCCCCGCAGCTCACAATCAACCTATCGACCCTGCACAGGCCCACAGCTACTCAGCAAGCATAACCAGCCTAGAAGGATATTTCTATGCCCGGGACTCGCGGACATTCCCAAAATCCCACCTTCTATATTCCAGAGTCAACAAGGCCTCACAGGACCACAAGGGTAAATAAAATATAACGACAAATACTACAAGCAACGAAGGAACAAAAGTAGGCGGACATGAATAACGCGGTCGAGGTCTGTGGTGCCAACCTAATAATCCAATCCAAGGATGCCCATTAATACAATTTTATTCTATATATACGGAGTCTAGGGAAAATAAACCGTAACCTACTTGTCGTCCGATGACAAGCTTGAACTTCTCCAAAAAAAGCTCCGAAATGAAATCACACTCGAACTCGGACTTGAATAACTTGACGTAAATAATTGATTTTCTTTCGATGCCCAAATAGTGTGTCAACTGATTCTCCCACGAAATTCCCTTTTCCCGCGAGTATGTTTTATATGTATCTAGCGTATGAAGCCATAGGCATAAATTATATATTGTAATCCTAACTATGAAACACAGGGGCTTGTATATATAACCAATGTCAACAAGAGTGGCGGTACTCTTTGAGACTTAAGCCTATGGTAAGCTTTAATATATTAATTACTTACTAACCCATGGTGGGTTCTAGAATGAAGATAGTTAATGGGCAACATACATTGCTGCCAGCACTTGCTGATTATGCTTGCTGGCCACTCCCTCCACCTACACGTGGAGTGGAGGTGGCAATTGCAAGGCAACAAAATAATATTTTTGTCCCGTTATTTATATATTCGGGTATTGCAAAAATTCGTGGTATAATAAATATAATTTTTAAATATACCATAATCATTAGAAAATCATTTCCAATAAAACCTACTATATTATAATAATAATTTTCAACGCACTAATTTTACTATCTCCGTTAAAATATTACAATGTATACAAACTTTATAAAATAAACACATATACAATTATATTGTAACAAAATATTTTTCATAAACCTTTAGAATATTTTGAAAAGGCAATAATAATATAATTTTTACCAAATTCAATTTTTAAATAAAATATTTTTAAATACACGCACGATGCTAATACAATTCTTAAGTTTAGGCTCGTAATTCGCCAACGCACGATTTTGATACTCAAGAATTCTCTCGGGATCCTTCCTTATGTTTTATCACTGTTTTGGAACTGAAATGGTGTTTTAAAACGTGAAATCGAGGATTAAATCGAGTTTAACCCGACCCGGTTCGCGACCCGGTTCGCAACCCGTTTTCTGCCAGACAGTCTGCGGTAAAACAGTCATAACTTTTTACTCTGAGATCAGTTGGACGTGAGGTTTTATGCGTTGGAAACTAGACTCGTAGACCTTCGATTTGGTATTTTGGGGGACTTCTAACTCTTTATATATTGGGATAAAAGCCCTGATACATTTGACCCAAAGTTCAGAAAATTTGTTAAAGGTCTTACGATATCTTTTGTCGATTTGCTTGACTTCAAATCTTAAACGTGGAAATGACCGGAAGGGTCATTACACTCTCTGTTCTGGATATGAACCTCATGAGGGGATCGTTGTACAGCCAAAAGTTTTAAATCTAACGAATATCGAATGGACAAAACTGGACCTTCATCTATTAAATCAGAGGATGGAGTCACATTTGGATTAAATGGAGTTGTTTTCCAACAGAAAACCTGCAAACGGAGTGACCACCATTTTTTTGTTCATTGGTAATAGGCAGCAAGAAAATCCTGCAGTATCATTTGTCAAAACATCAATGTGGACCATGCGTGATTGAGTTCATCTTTCTCGCCTAGCATTTTACCTGATCAGATGTGGGTACAATAAGCTGTTTCGTACCATCATCATAGAAAATATTTCTTGCTCCTGGGATTTTGCATCTTAAAGGTGGATACTGAATATACACATGTGATAGAGAACCAGAACTACCAAAAGCAGAAGGCTGAGAAGAAGATGCTTGTGATGACATGTTTCACTTCCCCCTATGTAGAACTACTGACCTGAGAAACACCTAAGCTATGACAAACTGCAAATGATTAAATAAATATAATGGTGCAATGAGCTATACATTCTAATTAAATGAACAATATTATCCTTCAAAAACTAAAAGTCAAACCTTTTCATGCATGATTCAACTTTCAACAACAGCTGCTTTTCTGTTCCACTCTAACTTGCATATATATACTATTCAAACCTTTCTTCTTATCTGTTAAATAAAGAGGAAAATCAGGCAAGCGAAGGGATAACATGTCACATACCTTAATCAAACATGATGGTGAGTTTTATCATACCACACTTTGCATGCAGTTGCTCAATTCAAGAAATTCTTTTAAACACATGTCACGCTCTACTTGTGGAACCTTTGCTGCAACACAATTGCCGTACACTTTCGCCTGTGTATTATAAAGTAAGAGCAATAGAAATAAGTTGTTAAAAGATCCTGAGCATTTCTCAATCCAGGGGTTATGGAAACAAACAGGATCAGATAGGTGGGTCTCTTTTTAAGTAATACTTATTTCATATCAGAATTTAAGATACACAAATTCCTTCCACCCTTTCTGAAAATAGAGTTGATTCAAATTACCGCAAGCCTCAATGGACATGTAACAAGTATTGTGGGAGAGACCACCCACCAAAAAAATATCTTGCGGAAGGGACACATAAAGTTTAGCTATATTTATAAACAAATGGAAAGAAAGGATATCATCAACGAAACATCAAATCTTTACGACTTTTTATTTACTTGAGCTATATATGTGTTAAATTTTAAAGGGAAAAAAATAAACAATACCCATACGGACAAACCTGAGCTGAACAACTCAACAATACTTTCTTGAAAATTGAAGTAGAAGCAGCAACAGTTGGATTCTTCTCTTTCATTATCTCATGCCTAAAATGACACTTTCAGATCGTCAACACGAAACATTTACGAAATCATAAATAAATCATCGAAAATTAGCTACCATCTGAACCGAAACTACCAATAATCTTTTCTGGAAATTTCCCAAGTGAATTTCCAGAAAATATTCTTTTAGCACATCACTCAAGGTTTACCTAACAGTCTTCTCTTCGCTTCATTTACGCCCGATATCAAGTTTGGACTACAATTTGGCCCAAAAGATCATTTTTTGGGTTATGGCAAACTTTCATAAAATAAAATGTAGCTCTATCAATGCCCTAAATGAATAATAAATAATAAATTTAAAACTAAAAAAAGTGAGAAACAAGAAAAGAAAAAAAACCCTAAATAACAAATTATAGCGAGATTATTTAGTTTTTAAATAGGAAAAATAAATAGACAACCCTTATAGCTTGTTCTTTACACCTCCAAAAAGATATAAAGCAGTCATTGTTCAAATATAGAACTCAAACAAGGTTAGAGTCATATCACACAGAGAATATGGCGAGAAAATCGTCAGTAGTGGTTATTCAGCCGGTAGTTGATATTCCAATTGGAGTTTGACATAAAAAGTAAAAGATTTCAAGATTATTTGTTATCGGTGAACTAATGTTTAAGATTGTTTTTGTATTCAATATGGTAGAAAAGACGAAAAAGTCTATAATGGAAAAGGCACAACCAACAATAATTGTGTGAAGCTCCATTCATCATTTGACACTTGGTTAATGGGTCCCTTTACTTAATTTACATGCCATTCACCATCACCCTCTTTTGCCCACCCCTCTTCTTTTTTTATTTTCTTTATTCTTCTTATTTTCTAATTAATATCCAACTCTCAAATACATTAAAGTAATTACTCCCTTCGTTTCAATTTGTTTGGCCTATTTTCCTTTTTAGTACGTTTAAAAAAATGTCTTTTTTTTTAAACTCTGTAATTCCAACTTTTCACGTGGCATATTCAAGACCACAAGATTAAAGGATATTTTAATACATTTAACATATCTTTAATTTAAAATCATAAGTTTCAAAAGTCTTCTTTACTTTCTTAAACTCCGTGTCAGGTCAAAATAGGCTAAACAAATTAAAACAGAGGGAGTAGTATTTAACAAAAAAACAACAATAAATATTTTTTTTGTTAAAATAACTTAAACACCCTTAGGATTGAATATTAAAAATAAGCTTATTATTCAATATTTTTTTATAATATCAAATTAACTCGGAGACACAAACTAATTTGTGTTCATTCAAATTAGCATATAAATTTATTATATAAGTGTCACGCTCTGAGCCTACATTCTGGCATGGCCGGCACTCGAATTATTTTTGGCCCGAGCAGATCTTTGGCCTAACTTACTATATGACTGAATACTTAAACATATGCAAAAGCTTTACGAATGATGAGCATGCAAATATTTAAAACAAGGAAAACAAATATCCTTTGTAACAATGATCATTAAAACAAGAGTAACTGGAGACAAACTGAATATCTAACACTTCTTGACTCGTCTATGAAGTCTCTAACATACTAGATGATCTACCGGAGAAGGCTCACAGCTACCTAAATATTCTACTAATCAACGAATAATGATAATGAATCTACTATAGTCCTCCAAAAGCAAGGAGGGTTCACCAAAACTGAAAGTGAGTAGAGCCTAAAGATGCGTCTACTACCGAACCTAAGTACCTGAATCTGCATCATTAAAAGATGCAGCATCAAATAGCGTCAGTACGTAGATATGTACGGTATGTAATAAAGTTGAATAGCAACAATACAAACATAGAAAAAACACAATGTTGAATAAGGAAGCCACTATAGTAGGGAAAGAAGAAAGTAAAACAAGTCATAACGATGAAAGCTGTAGGTCAAATGCAATGCTAAAAAATAACTTTTATTTTCATTAGGGAGTTTCTTACAATCAACATGCATCATGTGAGCTCATGATTTTCAATGACATGGCCCACATTAGCAGAATGCCTTATACCTTGTCGGAGTATAGAAAAAAATATAATATGGATCCAACATGAGTCCTTACTGGAGGCTTTAATGAGGAGTACCCCAAATCAACGGCACGGTCCTATCCTACGCTGGCATACGTAGATTTGGTGTTTGGGTCTTGCACTCTTATTTGTCTTTGTGCTAAATAATCCTCTCAAAGACAAATTCTCAAAATATCATATTTGAAAATATGCTTGTGAGCTTTTTTTCTCCATTTCATAAAAAGGATCATGCATGGGAACCCTTATGCTTAATGTCCCTTATCATATTTTTCAACTCAATTTTCAAAAGTAATAAGACTTTTCTTCTTTGCATAAATCATGTTCATAAAGCTTAAAACACTCGACTTTAAGCATTTCATAAAATACAAGCTTTGAATTTTAAAAGACTTTTTTATGAAAATGACATACATAGCAACAACATCATGAAATACACTTGTGAAGATCATAAAACAACACATAGGGTTCATTAAATAAGAATAAAGCATGAACCATAGAATTCATTGAGAGGAGGTGCATGATAGCATAATTTCCAGCACTTGTAGCATATAGGAATCAACAATAATCATTTTGAAGAGATGAGGAAATCAATGGAGAGGCTTTTGGGTAAAAAAACCTGACACTAAATCTTTCAAAACTGATCCTTTAGATCGTGAGGCGTGAGGGAGAACAGAGTTTCCTCATTATGGTAGCATTACATACCTCAAGTGCTCTAAATTTTGATGGAGAACCTGTAATTTCTGATCCAGAGAACTTAGAGGATGATTCCATTAAAGAATCCTAGGGTTTCGTATTAAGAAACTTGTTAGAACCCTTAGGCTAGGGCTAGGAATTGATAATCTTGCATAAGAAATGGTAGAATTAATCTACTTATCCTTGAGAGGATGAACGTGGTCACCTAGGGTTGAGAGAACAGGTCTGGACGTAAAAATAATGAGAAAATGACTAAGGCATCCTTCTATAGGCGCCTAGGAATTCAAATTTACAAACAGTTCTACGGACCGTAGTCCAGATCGTAGAAATTTTTTGAGATTTTCTAAGTCTCTGATCTGGTTTTCATGAATGGGATCTATGGATCGTATCTGGATTTATGGACTGTAGATTGAGCCATCAACTTTCTTTGAAATTTTCCTAGTTCTCTTATTACCCTTTTATAGATGGATTTATGGGTCATAGAATGGGTTTAAGGACCATAGAATGTATCGTAGTTCTCTTTTGAGATTTTATGGTTCTCAAAACCAAGTTCTACTATTGGTATTTACAAACTGTCAAAGTGGGTTTACAGATTGTAGATGTAACTGTCCTATCATTCTTAGATTTGTCATCTTTCTAAATATTTTCCACTTAGGTCTATGATCCATGGTTCAAGACCACGAGCCTTAGTTCCTCCCGTAGGAACCTAGGAGAAAAGATCTTTCAGGGTCCCTTCTACGGCTCACTCTACGAACCATGAAAGCAGAGTAAGGTTCGTAGAAGCATTCGTAGATCCCTATAACTGGTCTGCAACAAGTTAAAAGCTATCAGAATGCTGGTTTAGAATCCGAGGTGTTACAATATTTCCCCCTTTGGATCATCTATCCTTGAATGGAAGTCAAAGCTAGGATGGAAAGATAGAAGAAAGGCAACGCAAGCTAGCTTTTCTGAATTAAACTCACCATCAAGGAATGAACTATACAAATCTCAAGGTTACAACCACCTATAGAAAAGCACAAAGCATGAGCATAAATGCAGGAACTAAAACACAAGGTATTGGCATCTGAATCTGAAATAAGGGCAGGATTATTACCTTCGGCATCTATTTTGATCCTTTTCGGGCAAGGACGGAAAAACATGGCTTTGTTCGTTGAAAAGTTCATTTTGAAAATCTAATTAAAGTTTCCGAAACATTTTTAATTAAAAGCAAGAGTCGCCACTTAGTTTTTATAAAGTAAAAACCAATAAAAACTTATAAGAACTTTTAAAACCCCAAAACAGATAAAGGTTTCGAAAGTTAAGAGATTAAGGGTAGGGGTTCAGGTTAATACTCTTGGAAGGGTGTTAAGGTACCAAGAGTATCCGCTAACTTGCGGTTGCCCGGGCTTGTTTGAAAAAAAACTAACTCATTTTGACTAACTAAAAAAAGTTCTTTGTATTCTGATAAAAAAACATCTTGTTTTAACTTAAGAGAAACATGGAAGATATAACTTGATTTAGAAATTTTTAGAGAAGAGAAACACATGAAAAATTCATTTAAAGGTAAGAAAACTGCATACTTGATAAGTGAAATATCTCTACTGTTTTCCATGAAAGATATTGAAGAATTTAAAGAAAACTTAATTCAGAAATGTGAAATCTTTTGGGAATAATCCAACTAAATTAATGTTAGTCCAAATTATACAATTAGAACTAATTAACAATTAAGAATTTAAGACATAATTAAATTACTAACTAATCCTGTCCTAATTTCTAATGTGTGGGCCCTCTTTAGGCCCACCGCCGTTCTTTGGACTTGGTCCAATTTTTTATTTTTATTTTTCAATTTTTCTGCCCTTTTTGGGCTGCTGCTGCTACTCGACATTATGGGCTTTAACCCATTTATCACTTAGTCTGTTTTGGACTTTTTAGGCTGTTGTGCGATCCGCTTAGGCTTGGCCCATTTTTCTTCAAGTGTTGCTGCTTCATCTCCATAGGTTCAGTCCCTTTGGGACTTGATCAGGCTGACCCAGACAGTGTTGGGCTAGGCCCAACGGAAAAATACAAAGGAGGTTTTGGGAGTCCAATTGGACTCCACAATATTATCATGCACAAAAAAGAGAGAAGTAAAAATAAGGATTCGTATGTGTCTAAATAAAATTAAGCAAGAAACAATCATGCAATATACAGATTTCATACTTAAAGAGTATATTTTTCTAACAGTTGGTTCGTTTGAAATTAGTTGACAATCACATAATTCACACCAAGTTTAAACATACGAAATATGATATTTAGACTAGTCTAAGACAACAAACCATTAATTTTAAACAAATAAGGATCATGCTTTCATATTCACAATATTTTAAACCTTCAACCCAAACACCAACAAAGGCTATTCATTTGAATTTATCATTTTTTAGAAGTCAAGGTGGATAAAGAAGGGAAATAAATCATATACTCATGTGCACAGATTTTGAAAAGAGGCATAACATGTTATCATGGGGGCACAAAACAGTCCCAAACATACTTGTTATTCACTAAGTTATATTTAATACCCCAAATCTTGAAGGTTAAACATAAAAATGCAGATTTTAGCCATAGAAGGACTTCATGAACCAAAATCTTAAGGGTAGTTTAACACCAAATTACTTAGAGTTTGGAAAAGCTAGCTACGGAACATGATCTTAATATCACATATTACCAAAAAACAATTAGGCCAGGAAGAGGGAACAAGAAGGCTGGAAAGATTTTAATAGGGTAGACATCAATCACAAATGTATAACTAGTTAAAAATTATATGAGAGCAGGGGGGGTTCTAGAGGAAATGTTATCATGGAAAGAACCAAAACTATTAATCTAACAACCTTTGCAAACAGACCATACTTGAAGTAATATCATGCCCAAAATAGCAGCCAAATCACACTAGTTTCAATGTTCATGTGGAGCATGCAGTATACAAGGGGGCAATGAAATCAGTATATCTATTAAAGGGTCGAATAGGGGAACTTGCAAAGATGAAGAACATATCATAAAGGGATATGACTCATCTCTGGTTCCTAATCACTACAAGAACTCATATACCACTTAAATATATGCATACAACAACATAGGATTCAAATTTTCCAAACCAAACCAAGGCAGGCTCTAAACCTTGACTAGCAAACCTCACACATAGTCATTTTAACATGATCAAAAACAGTAAAGAAGAAGGAAGAAAAAGCAGGATAAGAGCTTTAATCAAGTCAAAAGAAACAGGGTAAAAACAGGAAGGGGTGGAACAAAATTGATCATTCTATGTCAACTAGTTCCGACAACAAGTCTTGAACCTATATTCGTAGCAATTTTCATGTTACCCAAGTTTTATAGAAAACCAGTGAAACTATGAAGTTTCCAAGAGGAATCAATACTCAGAAATTACAACAAACATCAACCTTAACACGAGAAAAACAACATTTAATATTTAACCAATTCACATATACGAGCTGGTGTCAACATATAGCCATTTTAGCATAGACAAAACAGGGTAGATTTCACATCATTTAGCAACAAACTAGACTACAAACTTATACTTACACCACATTATTGAAGCTGAGCTGTTAGGAATGGTACCATCTTGGTACAAATCTTGAGCAGGGTTTGGAGAGCAAGGACGATTGGAGGTGTGGATTCATTCCACGTCACCTCTCTCAGTACCTTCGTGGTACAATTCTCGTGCCTAGCACGTGATTTTGGTACGGGGAAATGAAGAAGAAGAGGGAATGATGGAGGCAGTGGCTAGGGTTTGATGTGAGGGTTGAGAGAAAATGAGCAAAGAGTCGTTTGTCATCTGTTGTGTTAGAGAGAAAAGGATAGAAGAGTATATGAGTGATGTTGGGTCGGGTCGGTCGGGTCAGGCGGGTAAAATATGTTGGGCTAGGCGGATGAAAGAGTTGGGCCAGCCGGGTTAGGGGATTTGCTGGTCCAAATGGAGGCTGAAGCAAAGGGGTTATAAGCGTGTTTAAAGTTTGGCCACATTTGCAAAAATGTGGCCACTTTAGGTTTAAGGAGGTAGCCAAATTACGAATAAATTGATGAAATTCCGCTAGAATTTAAATAATTTAAGGAATTAGGCTAATATTGGAATATAGACGAACTAATTACAATCAATTCTTGAGCTCATTTAACTTAAACAAATTGAAATAATTATTGAATTTAACACTTAATTACCTCTTAATAATTATGAAATTAATTTATTCAATTAACTCTCATTTTGAATTAACTTGGAGGAAAATCAAGCGTTCAATTCTTAAAAAGGATTTTCTTGTGAATTTAAACTCTAAAATAGCTCTTAAAGTAAACTTTATATAAATTTCACATAACTAAACATGAAAAAAATATAAATTATTACTCAGAACTATCATAAAGCTTATTTGAAAAATATTTTATCCCCTTTTTTTACAAAAATAATTATTCTGAAAATTGTTTAAAATTTAAAAAGGCTCAAGATTAATTCGTAATGTGGCGGGTAAAAATTGAGTGTCAACAGCTGCCCCTCCCTTTGGGTAGGGTGAGTGTAATGAACCCTAGGGAAAGGGATTTGACATTCTCAATTTTTGTCCGACCACAAGTCCATCCTCGGGAAGTGGTTGGTTTTAGCACGAATTTCAAGGAATCATGGCCGAACTCTGGTATTGAGTTTCCTACATATCTTAGGTTACATGAGAATTCAGGCCACCTGTAGTTCAAGATGCTTGATTTTACGCACGATTTTTGAGGAATTCTAAACTTTCTCGGTTTTAGAGTACGGAGAGAGCGAAAAGATGGGGAATAGGAGGATTGGGGTGAGTTAGGAATGCAGCTGAGTTTTCATCATAGAGCCCGCCTACATATCCCAAGACTTGAGAATCAGGCTTCTTGTAGTTCGACTCAATCGGTGGAAAAGGTAATCTTTATGTTAAGACGGCCTTTGGCTCGGGATGAGTGACGAATAAGTTGAGCTATAGAAAAGAGGATTGTAACCTTTTAACTAGGAATGTGGTGCACTTCACACTCAAAAGTAAGATTTTACCTGGACATAATTTCCAAAGCTCGAGGTGTATCGCCACTCAGATTTGAAAGGAAAGAATATTACTTCCAACGTGGGTTCAGAAAATACACTGGATGCAAAACTAAGACCCAAAAATAGGAAATACCCACATGCCTTCTGATAGGGGTGTGGTTTGATGATGGTGGTGAGTTGTTCCTCATTTCTCGTCCAAAGAGTTTGATGTCTCTCTCCGGACTGTGTCACAAGTTGTTTCTAAGAAAAAGTTCCACGTTGTGATGCATCCTTTTTGGTATAGTCCGCACATGTGGTTTTGATTTTGAGAATTTCATCCTTCTTGGATGCTCTCGACAATATCTCAAAACCAAATGGTTAGTAGTAATAGAATTCAGCAAGGAAAGATAGTTGCGTACCTCATTTTCCTTTATATATTGTTTCTTGAGGAAGATGACGTCCTTTCCTGTCTCTGTTTTAGAAAATGGCCGCTTCCATGACAGTTAAATGTGATAGCCTTCTTGGCTATCAGATAAGATTGCTTGTGTAGCAATTTTTGAATGATGACGACCTTCTTGATTGTTTAAGGGCATTCTCTTGAATGCGATCACCTTCTTGGAATTTGGCGGTGGTCTTTTGCATATGTCTTTGGGGTAGATCTCGCGTATCTTTCGCATCATCATGATTAACATACGCTCCTTGGATTGTCAGGCTTTGGGTAATCTATCACATCACCCGACTTTGGATAGAGTTGGCTTACAGACGCCTTTAATTTGCCAGGTTTCGAGTAATCCTGCACATTATCCGACTTTGGATAGAGGAGTTTTACAGATATCCTTTGAATTGCCAGTTTTTGGGTAATCCTGCACTTTTATCCGATCTTGAACGTGATGTGACTTACAGATTTCCCTCGAATTATTAGCCTTTGGGTAATCCTACACAATATCAACGTGGATATGTCACGGCCTATAGATAACCCTTGGACCATCCATTTTTGGTAGTCTTGCACTTTATCCAATTTCGGATATCGTTGCACTTACGCGTTACCTTTGAACTGTCAATCTTTAGGTGATCTTGCACACTATCCAATTTCGAATATCGTTGTGACTTATAGATGACTTTTGACTTTGACGACAGGTGGTATATAACAACATCTTTTGATAATTGATGCTTTCGAATAAAGGTGCATAAAATATCCTTGACGTTAGACCCCTCCGCCTAACGCAATGCGGGACATAAATATGCTGGATGCCAGACTTGGCATAATAAATGATAGTGATATCCTCAATGACAGACTCTTTTGCCTCACGTAATCAGATATAAGTATGCTGAGGTCGATTCTACGCAGCTAGTGCAACTTGGGGATACCTAATGAATGTCATCCTCTTTGAAGCCAGCTGGCAGAGGGACATAATCTTTGCAGGGGATGTGTGTCTGCGATATATGATGATGATGGTCTTCTTGATATATAAATATGAATGGCCTTTTCGGCATGGTCCTCTTGACATGGAAATATGAATGGCCCTCTCGGCATGGTCCTCTTGACATGGCCCTCTCGGCATGCAAATATGAATGGCCCTCTTGGCATGGTCCTCTTGACATGTCCCTCTTGGTATGGTCCTCTTGACATGGCCCTCTTGTCATGGTCCTCTTGACATGCAAATATGAATGGCCCTCTTGGCATAGTCCTCTTGACATGGCCCTCTCAGCATGGTCCTCTTGACATGCAAATATGAATGGCCCTCTTGGCATGGTCCTCTTGACATGGCCCTCTCGGCATGAAAATATGAATGTCCCTCTTGGCATGATCCTACGATATGATGCCATACAATAGGATGCAACATAATATACTATGATACAATGAGATATGTTATAATATGATGCGACACCATGCTATGCCAGGTGATGCAATATGGTGCAATGTGATGCAATGTGATGCAGTGCAGCATGATGCAAATGTGAATGCAAAATGCGATGCCATGCAGCATGATGCAACGTGAATGAAAAATGTGATGCCATGTACCATGATGCAACGTCCCATAGGGAAGTCATGAAAACATCACCTTTGGTCTTAATATCGACTCCTTTGTGGGTACCTGCGCTCAAGGCAAATGGTTAGCAGACACAGTGTCACTTTTATCAGCGACTACAGTCAAGATTTGAAAGACTTTAAAGACAGCGTCTACGAAGCTGATCAAAATAACTTTAAAAATGCGAGCAAAATGGTCGTGCCTGCTTCCAGGGACAGCCATGAATACCATTTTTTGAACATTGTCTGTTCGGGGTCATCCCTGTGTTGCCAGGCATTGGTGGGGAGTGTTGTTGCTCTTTGTTTGGTGCCCCTAATTTGAAGCTGACCGAGATGTCCTAATCCTTTTTGGGGATTTAAGAACGTTGTCGGGTTCTCTTTATCTGGTAGTTTATGTGAACTACCAGAAGATTTGTCCACTTTAGGGGCTTTTGCCTCTTTGGCCTCTTCCTGCTATTTTGGGTTTTTCTCGCCAAATTTTAAAGCATCTGGTCTCGTTTCGTTTCTTCGAACGCGTCGGATAACGCAGGACCGCTTTCTGATATACTTTTGGGGACAACCTGCATCCATCGAAAAATTGTTAGTTTTGTTGAAACCGGCCTGTGTTGATCTCCTTCGATCTTCTGCTCCTGGTTCTGTCTTCTCCGTATGCTTTCCAATATCGGGTACTTGCAACCCTCGACTCTTTCCGAACCAAGGTAGACATAAGACAAAATCACATTAAAGGAGTAAAACTAATCTTTGTAAATATTTTTCTAACAAGTTCTTTGGAAAACAAAGAGTTTAAAGATGTTTTGAAAACGTCTCTGCCTATCATGTCATGTGCTATCTCGACAATTGCCCTTTATTCGGGGTCTTGACATTCCCGACATACTGCTGGCAGACTACGAAGGTCCTTCGTCATCCTAGTTGAGGAACTTGAAAGATGATTTTCAAGAAATCTATGACAGCCAGGGATTAATCCATATAGGACTGGGGATTTCTTTGAAGTAGACTCCGATCTCTCTGTGCTGGGGAATTCCTCGGAGCTTAATGTGGGACTCTTGAATAAAGCTTGGCGAAAATTTTGGGACCCTTCTCAAAATTTCTGCCCCAATTAAAGGTTTCTTAGCAGATTTTATTCCTTCCGGCAATAGACTTGAGACTCTGTGGGGATCGCAAGATTCTTTCTCGGTATCTGCTTTGGTTGCTCTTTGGCATACTCTGCATTCTTTCTGGGGAACTACTTCGGAGTTTAATGCTCTTCGTTTTCTGAATTTTTGAGATTCCTTTCTTAAAAATTCTTCCCCAGTTTTCATTTCCTGGGCGATACAGATGAACCATTGTGGCATTTGCGTATCTACAAGCATCCTCTTGTCTTGTTGGCAACGACCTTCATCTTCTGAATTTTTGAGATTCCTTTCTCAAAAATTCTGCCCCATTTTCCATTTCCTGGGGTGATATGACCGAACCGTTGTGGCGCCGACGTATCACGTTGAGGCAGGAATCAGGTCAAACATAGTTCCCACTCTTATAGTGGGAGATTATTGGAAATAATTAAAGGGATGACCGAGGCCGACAAAGTCTGCCTACGTATCTCATTCGTGAGAATTCAGGTCAAACGTAGTTTGTACGGGAAAAGATAGATTTTCCTAAGGGGTTGACCGAGGCTGACACAGGCTGCCTACGTATCTCATTCTTGAGAATTCAGGTAAAACGTAGTTCGTTCAAGAGGATAGGGGTGTTTTTAGCTATTACAAAGCATAAAATGATTACAATCAGGAAATGCAATTACAGGGAAATGAAATTAAAGCAAAACTATCCCTAAACAAAGTATCTCTTCACAACATCAGAATTGATCGGTTGGGTCCACACTTGACCGTTCATTTCGGATAGGATCAGAGCTCCTCCAGATCACACTTTCTGGATGACATACGGGACTTGCCAATTGGGTGCAAACTTCCCTTTGTATTCCTCTTGGTAGGGAAAAATGCGCTTGAGAACCAGTTGTCCTACGACAAACATGCGACCTCTCACTCTTTTGTTGAATGCACAAATCATTCTTTGCTGGTACAACTGACCATGGCATACGACACTCATCCTTTTCTCATCGATCAACATGAGTTTCTCGTGATGGGCACGAACCCATTCTTCATTGTTCAGTCCGGCTTCTCGAATAATCCTAAGAGATGGTATTTCCACTTTCGCAGGTATCACTGCTTCCGACTCATACACCAATATATAAGGGGTCACCCCGGTCAAAGTCCTGACGGTCGTCCGGTATCCCAATAAAGCATAAGGCAACATCTAGTGCTAAGATCGGTGATGGTCGACCATTTTTCTCAAGATCTTCTTGATATTATTGTTAGCGGCTTCCACAGCTCCGTTCATTTATGGCCGGTATGCGGTTGAATTACGGTGAGTGATCTTGAATTGCTCACATATTTCTTTGATCCAATGGCTGTTCAGATTTGTTCCTTTATCGATAATAATTGACTCGGGGATCCCGAATCGACAGATTAGGTTTTTTTTAACAAAATCGGTTACAACCTTCTTGGTCACAGACTTGTAAGAAGCAACTTCTACCCACTTGGTGAAGTAATCAATAGCTACCAAAATGAATTTGTGTCCATTCGAGGCAGATGGCTCGACCGGACCAATGACATCCATGCCCCAGGCTATAAAAGGCCAAGGTGCGCTCATTGCAAGAAGCTCGCTAGGTGGCACTCGAATCAAATCCCCATGGATCTGGCACTTGTGACATTTCTGTACGAACTTGCTACAATCATTTTCCATGGTCATCCAGAAGTATCCAGTTCGCAAAATCTTCTTGGTTAGGGTAAACCCATTCATGTGGGGACCACACACTCCAGCGTGTACCTCTTCCAATAGTCTTGTGGCTTCAACCGAATCATTGCATCTTAAGAATCCAAGGTCCGGAGTCCTCCTGTACAGGATTTCTCCATTTAGGAAAAAGATTTTGGTCATTCGACGAATGATTTTTCTTTTGGTTGGCGGTCATATCTTTGGGATAGACTCCAACTTCTAGATACCTCTTGATATCATAATACCATGGTTTTTCATCTGATTCTGCTTCGACTTGCGCACAGTGCACAGGTTGTTCTTTGAGACCTATTATCAACGGATTGATATAATTCTGATCAGGATGTTGAATCATGGAGGATATGGTTGTCAAGGCATCGGCAAACTCATTCTGAATCCTTGGTGTATGCTTGAATTCGATCTTCCTGAATCTCTTGCACAAATTTTGAACCATCTTCACATACGACACGATCTTGGGGTTCTTCACAACCCATTCACCTTGAACTTGTTGAATTAGCAAATCGGAATCACCTATGACCAAAAGTTCTCGGACATTTATATCAATAGCTAATTGGATACCGAGAATACAAGCTTCATACTCGGCCATTTTATTAGTGCACGGGAAATGGACTTTGGCTGTCACCGGATAGTGCTGACCAGTTTCTAATACCAAGACTGCCTCGATGCCCAAATCTTTGAAGTTGACCGCTCCGTCGAAGAACAATCTCCAACCGGGGTATGACTCAACAATATGCTCACCTACGAACAGAATCTCTTCATCGGGGAAGTAAGTTTGGAGCGGTTCATAATCTTTATCAACTGGATTTTCTGCTAAATGATCTGCTAAGGCATGTCCCTTGATTGCTTTTTGAGTCGCATATATGATGTCGAACTCACCTAGTAACATTTGCCATTTGGCTAATTTCCCCGTAGGCATGGCCCTTTAGAATATGTACTTCAGGGGATCCATTCTGGAAATGAGATATGTCGTATAGGACGACAAATAATGTCTCAACTTCTAAGAGATCCAAGCTAAAGCACAACAAGTCTTTTCTAACAAAGTATAACAAGCCTCGCACGGAGTGAACTTCTTACTCAGATAATAAATCGCTCGTTCTTTCTTTTTGGTTTCATCATGTTGTCCCAGGATGCATCCGAAGGAATTTTCTGAAACCTATAGATATATCAATAATGGGCTCCCTTCTCTCGAAGGAACCAATATCAGAGGACTGGACAAATAGTCCTTGATACGATCAAAAGCTTGCTGGCACTCCTTGGTCCAACCAGTTGGTGCATCTTTCTTTAATAACTTGAAAATGGGTTCACAAATGACCGTTGATTGAGCTATGAATCGAATAATATAATTCAGCCTTCCCAAGAAACTCATGACCTCTTTCTTGGTCTTCGGGGGAGGCAACTCCTGAATTTCTTTGATCTTTGAAGGGTCGAGCTTGATGCCCCTTCTACTGACTATAAAACCCAATAATTTGTCAGCTGGCACCCCAAAAGCACATTTTGTGGGGTTCAGCTTTAGATTGTATTTTTGCAGGCGGTCAAAAAACTTCCTCAAATGGGTCAAGTGATCCGAACTCTCGCGGGATTTTACAATCACGTCATCCACGTATACCTCGATCTCCTTATGAATCATGTCATGGAAAATGATTGTCATGGCTCGCATATAAGTAGCACCCATATTTTTGAGACCAAATGGTATCACTCGGTAATGGTAGATACCCCAGGGGGTGATAAAGGCTGTTTTCTGTGCATCTTCTTCATCCATTAAGATATGATGGTATCCAGCAAAACAATCCATGAATGACTGTATTTCGTGCTTCGTGCAGTTATCGATAAGGATATGGATATTGGGCAATGGGAAGTTGTCTTTGAGATTGGCCCTGTTCAAGTCTCGATTATTGGCACAGATTCTGATCTTCCCATCTTTCTTAGGAACTGGGACGATATTGGCCAACCAGGTTGGATACTTTGTAACCCCTACCACTCTAGACTGAATCTGTTTGGTAACTTCTTCCTTGATCTTCAAACTTAGATCTGGCTTGAACTTTCGAATCTTCTGCTTGGTGGGATCAAACCCTGGATTAATAGGAAACTTGTGGGAGACTATGTCTGTGCTTAGCTCTGGCATATCGTTGTACGCCCAAGCAAATATGTCGATGTATTCTTGGAGCAATATGATAAGTTCTCTTTTCTGTGTTTTTTTCAAATGGACACTGATTCTGGTTTCCTTTACTTCTTGGTCCTCTCCTAGATTGACCGTCTAGTTTCCTCTAGATTAGGCTTTTCTCGGTTCTCAAAGTCTTTTAATTCCTCTGTCAAGTCTTCGGGAACCATAGTTTCTTCATCATATTCCTCGAAATCATCGTCACCTAGCTCAGTTTGTTTGTTAAGCCCTTGACATGACATGACAGTGGCAGGTTTTAACTTATTATTACTGAAACCAAAACAAAACGGGTTAGATAATAATAATCAAATAAAAATAAATCTTTAAACGACGAATATTTTCAAACTAAGAAGGCTTTCATTTGAAATTCGGAAATATTTACAAACTATGGCTACAACCTACATGAATGTAGGTTTATGCCTTCTAGAAAGCAGTAAACAGTATAAGGAAATTCAAAATATGAAGGGCGGGTCGCGGAGCCTCATCTGGACCGTCGCTGAATTTTGTAAAACAAAGTCTTTGTCTACCCAGCCGAGTGGAGAGTAGCCAAGGGAGTGGCGACCCAGTTTTGTAACTTCTCACCGGGTTAGAGGTTCCTGATTGTGGTTGTTTGGGGAGATTCTTCCGTGATAGCATCACACTCTTCAAACAGATCCCCTATTCCAACCTCCAACCCATCGCTTGGAGGACTGACGGGTACTGGGAACGATTGATACAAATAAGGAAAAGGCTTGGGCAGTCCTGACCTCTTCTTTTCTTTATTGCTGGCTTCACCTTCTTGGGTCACATACCCCAATCCGTGCTTGCTCAACTATTCAGGGATACTTAAAGGTTCGATCCGACCGTCAGAGTTCCTTCCTAGCCCCGAGCCTGGTTTATCACCATACCTCAGCATTGTGGTCTCAAACATCTTGTAAATGGGAGGCATAGGAATTTGAGGAGACAGGTCCTCTTCTGTGGCATTCACATTTTCCACCGTGTAGAAGTCACTCCATCTTGGGACCTCTTCGATTGTGGGGACATAGTCGTTTAGGCGACTCAAGTGGCTTCCCTCTCCATGGATTACCATTTTGTGCCCTTGCCAAAAGAACTTCACCATTTGGTGCAAGGTTGTTGGCATGGCCCCAGCTTCGTGGATCCATGGCCGTCCCAAAAGCAAATTGTAACTAGTGGTAATATCCATGACTTGTAACTCTGTCCAAAATTTAGCGGGTCCCATCTTGATGTATAGGTTGACTTCTCTAAGGGTATCTCTCTGTCCTCCGTCGAAGGCCCTCACATTGACCCTGCTTTGACGGATCTTTCCCAAATCATATTCCAACTATGTCAGTGTGGACAATGGACAAATGTTCAATCCTGATCCGTCATCGATAAGTACCCTATTCACAACCTTTTCTTGACTCTGAATAGTGATATGTAGAGCCTTGTTGTGCATCACGCCTTCAAAAGGCAACTCATCATCACTGAAACAAATGCAGTGGCTTCCTAGGACTTGTCTTATCATGGTAGTCAATTTTTCTGCACTGGTACCCGTGGGCACGTAAGCATCATTTAGAACCTTGAGTAACGCCTGTCTGTGGTACAGAGAACTCATGAGCAATTCCCAAATAGAAATTTGAGCAGGGTTTTTTTCCAAGTGCTTCACAAGCGAGTACTATTTTGGCTGCATTCTTCTCCAAAACTCTTCTGCTTTGCCTTCAGTGATTGGCCTTTCCTGCAGACTCTTCTTGTAAGCATCATCTGCCAGATTATCAGGGACATAACATCTCCCAGATCTTGTCATGTCGTGAGTTGCGGCGGCTTCAATTACGAACTCTTTTTCAGTCGGCACCAACACAGCAAATTTTGGCTTCTCCGCAATGCTCAAAGCATCTACAGACCATTCTAGTTCCTCAAGCTTTCTGGGCTTGCCGGCACTATGGACTTGCTTGTGAACCATTCTTCCTCTATTTCGATCATGTTTACAGTGGCTCTTCTGTGATTCGTAAGTGGGTTGTCATTAACATTTGGCGGTGCTGTCTGTAAGGTGACTACCTTGTGATCGATCAAATCTTAAATCTTGTATTTTAGATTGATGCAATCCTCTGTGCTGTGTCCGACGCCTCCAGAGTGATAAGCACAATGTCGATCAACTTTGTAGAAAGGAGATTTGACGTTACCTAGTTTATGCTCAATGGGATGAACTAATCCAGCAACCTTCAGTCTTTCATATTACTGAGTTCGGGTCTCGGCTAATTGAGTAAAAGTTCGAGGAACTTTTTTTTTCAAATTTGGTAGGGGGAGACCGGGGTTAGCGAGAGGAGGAACCTGGTGGTTGTTCTATTTTTTAGGAGCTCTTTGGTATACTGGAAAATTCTGGCGAGGTGCTTGGTAGGTGGATTGTATATTTGGGACTGGAGTTTGGTATATGGGCTGCACGTTTGGTTGTGGAGCTTGGTAAATAGGCTGAGTATAGTAAATCGGTTGAGGATTTTGTGGAGCTGGAGGAGGGGTTGTTGGAACAAGTGGCTTCTTGTAACCAGCTCCGAAGGGTTTATGTGGTTTTGCACTAGGATTGAAAGACACCAAAGATACCTCCTCTTTCTTTTTCTTCGGGGGTCCGGTAGGTCCTGATGAAACCGAGGTTTTGGCGATTCTTCCACTGCGGAGCCCTTCTTCCACAATCTCTCCGATTTTGACTAAGTTGGCGAACAGGGCTTTTACCACCAATCATCTTGTCATAAACTTCCGACTCCTGAGCGCGCATAAACACCGCGCTTATTTATTCTTCGGTCATAGCAGGCCGGAGTCTCACGACCTCTTTTCTCTACCGGTAAGCATAATCTCTGAAATCTTCATTTGACTTTTGCCTGATGAGTCCCAGGGAATATCGATCCGGGATGACTTCTACGTTATATGCGAATTGATGGGTGAAATCTCGAGCGAGATCGCTCTACTTGAACTACTTCTTTAATTCTTGGGAGGCGAACCATTCCAATGCCTCTCTATTCAGGCTTCGGCTAAAGAGTCTCATTTGCAGGGCGTCGTTTCTTTGAGTACCGACCATCTGATCACAGTAACTCCTTTGATGGTCTTCGGGACTCCCAACACCACTGAAGATTTCAAATTTTTGAATTTTAAGACCTTTGGGCAGGTTTATCTCATGGTGAATGCAGAGATCATCATAATCGTAGCCTTTCTCGTAAGGCGAACTCTGTAAATCTCGAATCTGAGCCATTTCTTCCCTTATTTGTGCCATATCAAGGTCGCGTTTCATTTCCGTAGCCTTCAGCTCTCTTTCTTTCTCTTCATAATGATCTAGCTCAAGATTCTCCTGGAGGATGGGGTATGGTTTTGTTATGGCATGGGAAGCGGGAGGTATGTTCTGCACGGGTGGGGGCTGGACATGTGGAATATTATTCGGGTATGTGGGGGTAAAATTATGTGGGTTAACTATGTTGGTGGCATTAAGATGGTTATTTTGGGAGTTGTAGGTGTTTTGTGGAGTGTTCTGGAGGTTTGGAGGGTTTTCTGTGAAATAGGCACCTGGATTGTTGTTCTGGTTAGTATGTTGAACAGGGGGAGTATGGGTCTGGTACAGGGACCTGACGAGGGAGGGGTTATTGTGGACAGGTTCATTTGAAGGCCTGGGAATGGAAGAAGAGGGGATGTCTTTTGGTTGATTTTTGGTTTGCGGAGAATTAAGTGGAGGGTTTTGAGGAGGGGGTTGAGCATCGCCCAAAGCAGGAGTATTGGCGGCGATTGCAAAGCTAGCCATGTCTTTCACCTTTTGCACTTCTTCCTGCATCTTTTCTAATTTCTTTGCAAGTTCTGCGATCATTTCATTCTGTTCAGCGATGACGCTGTCACTTATAGCCAGGGAATTTTCTTCCTCACTATCAGTCATTCTTTCTGCAGACAAGCGAGGGTCAGAGGACAGATCAATGTGTGCTTTCGAGCGAGTGAAGTAAGAGTGTTCAACCAGCTTTTGTCAACACAAACCGGTTTCTTTTATCTATTGAAATGAAAAACAACTCAAAAGCCGCTATGTTAGTTTTTTGTTAGTGAAAAATAATACAAGATATTTGGCGAGAAATAAACACATAGGAATTACTTCAAACACATAAAAGTTGCTTTTCGTCAAGGCAAATTGGTCCACATGTTGTTTTGACTCATTCGTTTCAAAGGACAGGATTATGTCCGTTGATTTGGGATTAGTAGGTTTTTTCAGGAAAGGTTGATTTTGTTGATCTTGTAACATCTCTGCCTATTGTTATCCTGAACTCTTCGTCGTCTTCGTTGATGTGCAGAAATGACAATTTCTTTAAGACATGGGCCGGGCCTTGAAGGTTGCCTACGTATCTCATGAAGGAGAATTCAGGCCCTATGTAGTTCAAACTTGTGATAGATAAGTTGTCTTATTTCATTTCATCCACTATTCTAAATACAAGGGGAAATTAAAAGACGACATCGAAAATAAAAATAAAGAAACTGAAAGCTAAAACTCTGCTACTTTTGCTACTTTCAGCTCTTGATGATGGGATCTGCTAGACTCTTCTCAATTTTTTCTTCAAGGATGATAAGGGGGAAACTTTAGCTCGATTTTTCCCATGTCAATGAGGTATTCCAAATCGACCCAAAAGTGGCGATAAGTCTCGATATCATGGCCTCCGACCCCTTTGTGGTAAAGGCAAACTTCTTTCCCCTGACGCCAAGCCCAGGGCATCTTCCCTGGTCTTCTTTCCACGGGCTCCAGGATCCTGGTTTGGACCAGCTTAGTATAGATTTCATAGTAAGTGTCCTGGAAGACAGTGAAATCATAGCGATAAATTGTCATTTCCTCAGTGATGGGCATGCCATGGCCAACTTGGTCACAAGCAAGGATGGTTCGGGGCCCCCATAGATGGCTTATCTGGCCGTTAGTGATCATTTGGTAAATGTGGGATCTTAGGGCATTGCATTCATGGGTAGTGTGTCCTCTATGATGTGGATGATAGGCACACTCTTTGTGCTCATTGTGAGGGTGACATCCGAATCCCTCAGATTGGTCAGGATGCAGGACTCCCATAGCTTTCAGGGTCTCGTAAATTTTTTAACAGAGAATTACCTTTGGATTTTTGGTATATTAGCGAAAGTGAACTTTGAGGGTGATGGGCTTCCCTCTTGTCCTGAATCTGGAAGGCCAAATAGCATCACCCTTGACCTTGGTCCAGTGGCAGACTCTCGTATCAAAGAGTTGGGCCCCTTCTGTAGTGGGTACTTGCTCATTGTCTTCGGGTTCTTCAGTTACTCTTTCTTTCCCTTTGTTGACTTGTTCCAATCCTTCAGTGACATCCTCAAACTTTAGGAGCAATTCTTTGAGTTCTAGGTCAAAGTCTGGTTCGGTCTTAGTCTCGGTTTTTCCCAGTATTTGGTCAATCGCAACAATCCTTTCTTTAGCCTTGGTAGTTTGGTCTTCCACCTCCTTGGACCGAGCTAAGGTAATTTCCATAAATTGGTCGATTCTCTCATGTTTTCTCTGAACCTCCTCCATTTACTCTTGTATCCTTAGCATTCTTTCTCGCATAGTAACGACCTCCATTTCAAACTTTCCTGAAAGAACGACGATTTTTTAGGAAGTTTTTAGAAGGCTTTAGGATTTTCGGAGAAACTTGGAAGACTTGGAGTATTTTGGTCTTACTTTACATAGTGGGCTTATATATTTTTTTACTTACGGTGTTCTAGAAAAATTTGGCATGGAGTGGACTAATTTTTTATTGATTCAAGCAACACACATAGCACATAAAACAATTTATATCACAATAATATCATGCTAATATCTCCTCCTAACCGGGTGACCTTTTTATGCCAAGGTTAGGCCTAGCTAGTTTGAAAGATGTATGTGACGTATCTGAACCATTCAATTGCCCCAAAAATAGCATGTATATATATATATATGGAAACTTCCCTTTTTTAAAGGGAT
This sequence comes from Jaltomata sinuosa, assembly GCA_003996215.1. Taxonomy (NCBI): domain Eukaryota; kingdom Viridiplantae; phylum Streptophyta; class Magnoliopsida; order Solanales; family Solanaceae; genus Jaltomata; species Jaltomata sinuosa. The sequence continues at coordinate 34,238 of QJPP01002509.1, read as the reverse complement.
ACAAATGCTAGCCGAAAGGGGAATACATTTTAGGGGAAAGGATATTTGCACAAAAGTCACGCCCACACAAGGGCGAATTTAGGTAAAGTAAAGGCATACATGGAAATAAAACCCACGCATGGGCTAAGATACTAAAGATATGACGTGGAAGGTCCTCCCTCGGTGCTGCTCCTCTTGGATGCTCCGGCAATGCTCCTAAGCTCAAATTGGCTCAACCACATGTCGCTCTGGAGTTTCACCACTTGTTCATGCATAGGTAATACCCCGGCCTCTAAGGCTTTCCTGGTCATTTTTGAATCAAGCTGGGCTATTCTCATTCTCATATCTTCGAGTTCCTGAGTCAACCCTGCTATAGTGTGTCGATCTTCTTCCTTTTTCATAAGAAATTCTTTCTCTCTTCTAGCCATTTCCTCTTGGAGATTCAGTAATTAGAGACGGAGATTGGGTCTGGAGTCAACCCGTGGTTCTGATATAAGTACTTCTGCAATGTCTGCCTTCAACCACTGCTTATTGTCGTCTATATACCCAGGATCGAACCTGTCTGGGGCCAAAGTCTCTAGACCTATTTTCTCAAGTGTCTTCCAATTGTGCCGGATCTTCGAAGCTTTCGAGACTTTTTCATATTCCCCATAGTCGATGACATAGAAACCCATGTGAACGGTCGCTGGCTCGATTTGAACCTTTCCAAATTGTCTAAGAACTCTTTGCGGAGCATAAGGTAGGATCCCGCGAATTCCCAGGAGAGGGAGGAAAGCCAGGTCATGACATTTCACAATTACTTCCTTCGAGTGAAAATCATCGAACATCATCTGCACATTATCTTCTCCAAGCTCAAAAAAAGCTTGGGCCCATCCTACCTTGGTCCTGTTTTCGGTGCCTGTATCCCTAAGCACTTTTGCCAACACTGTGAAGTTATCGATTCCATCTGGGTTGGGAATTTCTTGGCTTTCATTATCTTTGGCCAGATGCTTGAGAATCCAATATTGTAGGAGTAGGTTGCACCCTTGGAAGTAACGATGACCGTTCTTGCATTTCCCCAAAGCTCTATAAATATCAGATAATATGACTGGTACTAGAGGAAAATAACTGACGGTGGTTCCTTCTGTCAGGCTATGGAACATGGTATGGGCCACCATTATTGTTCGGGTGTTGATGCGGAGTTCTTCATTTATAGGGAATACCATGATTCCTTAAAGAGCAACAGCGAATGCTAAGGCTCGGGTTTTGTCCCACTCTTGAAATGTGTAGAATTCGCCTTGGTACTGAGAGAACCCTTCCCTAGTGGCAAAATGGTTGTAGAGTTCTTGAAAGGAGATACTTGGACCTCTTATCCACGTGCATTGATTCTCCCGCAAGTGGAGATACTTTGCAATCTGAGTCGGGATGGGTTTATTCGGTATCAAGATCCCTATTTGAGGCCTTAATATCCTTTCATTGGTTGTACCCGCGGTCTTTAGGCAATCCCTGAGTTCTTCTATCATTGGGGTCATTTTCATCGTTTTAAATCGGAACACCATTTTCTTATTGTCCCAATACCCCATTAAAACCTCGATCAGTTCTGGCCAGGTCTCCATATCTAATAAAGACAGCAAATGTCCCATATACTGACGGACTGTCCTCTGACGGTTAGGACCCAGATTTATCCACCACATTCGTAGGAGGAGAGGCGCCTCTTTTACCATGTCAAACTTGAGGAATTTTGACATCCTACAAAACAGAATAACCTGTTATGCCCCACCCCAGGACAATAGTCCAGTTATAACACCTACGTCTTTCAAATAACACGTAGTTGGATGCTATGTTGTTGGGTCGGAAACCCGTTGACATGTTTTGGTGGTTTACTAATGGACTTACTATCCTTTGGATATTAAGACATCCTAGGCTAATTCCTATTTTCGGGATTTGGTTTCACTTTATCCTGAGTTTCTAGAATAGGTTTCGAAATTGACCGGGAACCCGGGCGGACAACCCAATCTTGAAACAACAAGTGACCGTTAACCGACCGAGGGTCAACTACTTCACTTGTCTTGTTTCAAAAATTGTGTCTTTTGTCAAGAACGACCGCAAAGATTTGCGTAATCGCCTTTTTACCCCTAATGCATTCTAATGTTTTGCCAAGAGAGGCGGAAAATGCCATGAACAGTTTATAATTGCGGAAAAGTAAACAATTTAGGGAAAGCAATAAAGTTACAATTATTACAATTTTCGAATAGTTAGTCAAACAAGTTAGTTTGAAACAATAAGGTTAAAACCTAGTTGAATTATCCCCAGCAGAGTCGCCATTTCTGTTTTGATCCTTTTCGGGTAAGGACGGAAAAACATGGCTTTGTTCGTTGAAAAGTTTGTTTTGAAAATCTAATTAACGTTTCCAAAATATTTTCAATTAAATGCAAGAGTCGCCACTTAGTTTTTATAAAGTAAAAACCAAGAAAACCTTATAAGAACTTTTAAAACCCCAAAGCAGATAAAGGTTTCAAAAGTTAAGAGATTAAGGGTAAGGGTTCAGGTTAATACTCTTGGAAGGGTGTTAAGGCACACCAAGTTTAAACATACAAAATATTACATTTAGACTAGTCTAAGACAACAAACCATTAATTTTAAACAAATATGGATCATTCTTTCATATTCACAATATTTCAAACCTTCAACCCAAACATCAACAAAGGCTATTCATTTGAATTTATCATTTTTTAGAAGCCAAGGTGGATAAAGAAGGAAAATAAATCATATACTCATGTGCACAGATTTTGAAAAGAGGCATAACATGTTATCATGGGGGCACAAAACAATCCTAAACATACTTGTTATTCACTAAGTTATATTTAATACCCCAAATCTTGAAGGTTAAACATAAAAATGCAGATTTTAGCCATAAAAGGACTTAATGAACAAAAATCTTAAGGGTAGTTTAACACCAAATTACTGAGTTTGGAAAATCTAGCTAAGGAACATGATCTTAATATCACATATTACCAAAAGCAAAATAGGTCAGGAAGAGGGAACAAGAAGGCTAGAAAGATTTTAATAGGGTAGACATCAATCACAAATGTATAACTAGTTGAAAATCATATGAGAGCCGGGGGGGGGGTTCTAGAGGAGATGCTATCATGGCAAGAACCAAAACTATTAATCTAACAGCCTTTGCAAACAGACCATACTTGAAGTAATATCATGCCCAAAACAGCAGCCAAATCACACTAGTTTCAATGTTCATGTGGAGCATGCAGTATACAAGGGGGCAATGAAATCAGTATCTATTAAAGGGTTGAATAGGGGAACTTGCAAAGATGAAGAGCATATCATAAAGGGATATGAATCATCTCTGGTTCCTAATCACAACAAGAACTCATATACCACTTAAAGATATGCATATAACAACATAGGATTCAAATTTTCCAAACCAAACCAAGGCAGGCTCTAAACCTTGACTAGCAAACCTCACACATAGTCATTTTAACATGATCAAAAACAGTAAAGAAGAAGGAAGAAAAAGCAGGATAAGAGCTTTAATCAAGTCAAAAGAAACAGGGGAAAAACAGGAAGGGGTGGAACAAAATTGATCATTCCATGTCAACTAGTTCCGACAACAAGTCTTGAACCTATATTCGTAGCATTTTTCATGTTACCCAAGTCTTACAGAAAACCAGTGAAACTATGAAGTTTCCAAGAGGAATCAATACTCAGAAATTACAACAAATATCAACCTTAACACGAGAAAAACAACATCTAATATTTAACCAATTCACATACACGAGTTGGTGTCAGCACATAGCCATTTAAGCATAGACAAAACAGGGTAGATTTCACATCATTTAGCAACAAACTAGACTACAAACTTATACTTACACCTACTATCTTCATAAATTAAACACAGTCAGTGAAACATCATGCTTATAACACGAAATTGCTACTCAAAATCATAATAACAGTCTAAAATTCAAACACATATCTTTAAAACTAACAAACAACACCAGAACCCAGATTTCACCAAGATTTAAGCATCATAATGCAAAAAATGAAAATAAACAGTAAATGGAAGAGGGTAAGGGGTTTACCTTTTTTTGGGGTAGCAACTTGGACCACGAACTTCACCGAAAAGCCTTACCACCACCAGATTAATATCAACCCCGTTTAGAATTCGAATTTCTTAGTGTTTTCTTCCCCAACAGCTGACTGGTTTCGTCAGGTTAGAGAAATGATTCTCCAGAACCCCCAATTTTCCACCAAAATCAGCTACTTTACATGTAGCTGGGGGGGGGTATTTATAGGGATTTGGGTGAAAATGTGGGGGAAAACCAGAGGGGTTTTTGGGATTTTGCTGAGGAATTCAAATTCCTCAGCTGGAGCAACGTTCACAACAACAACTTGTATGAAATTGTACAAGTTTTATGGATTTAGCGGAGAGGAGTGACACCTGGAGCTCTGGAAGTTTCTCAACTTTGCCAGCTCAATTTTGGACGGAGCTAGGGACAGCGTTTGGGAATTTTGACGGAGTTAGAGCCGTTGTTGAAGCTGAGCTGTTAGGAATGGTACCATCTTGGTACAAATATTGAGCAGGGTTCAGAGAGCAAGGACGATTAGAGGTGTGGATTCATTCCACGTCGCCTCTCTCAGTACCTTCGTGGTATAATTCTCATGCCTAGCACGCAATTTTGGTACGGGGAAATAAAGAATAAGAGGGAATGATGGAGGCGGCGGCTAGGGTTTGATGTGAGGGTTGATAGAAAATGAGCAAAGGGTCGTTTGTCATCTGTTGTGTTAGAGAGAAAAGGATAGAAGAGTATATGAGTGATGTTGGGCCAGGTCAGTCGGGTCAGGCGGTTAAAATGTGTTGGGCTAAGCGGATGAAAGAGTTGGGCCAGCCGGGTTAGGGGATTTGCTGGCCCAAATGGAGGCTGAAGCAAAGGGGTTATAAGGGTGTTTAAAGTTTGGCCTCATTTGCAAAAATGTGACCACTTTGGGTTTCAGGAGGTAGCCAAATTATGAATAAATTGATGAAATCGGCTAGAATTTAAATGATTTAAGGATTTAGGCTAGCATTGGAATATAGACGAACTAATTACAATCAATTCTTGAGCTCTTAACTTAAACAAATTGAAATAATTATTGAATTTAACACTTAATTACCTCTTAATAATTATGAAATTAATTTATTCAATTAACTCTCATTTTGAATTAACTTGGAGGAAAATCAAGCGTTCAATTCTTAAAAAGGATTTTCTTGTGAATTTAAACTCTAAAATAGCTCTTAAAGTAAACTTTATATAAATTTCACATAACTAAATATGAAAAAAATATAAATTATTACTCAGAACTATCATAAAGCTTATTTGGAAAATATTTTATCCGCCTTTTTTACAAAAATAATTATTCCAAAAATTGTTTAAAATTTAAAAAGGCTCAAGATTAATTCGTAATGTGACGGGTAAAAATTGAGTGTCAACAGCATCTTCTTCCTGAGGAGAGAATAAATGAGGATATCTAACTTTCATATCTTCTTTGGCTTCCCATGTAGCCTCCTCAACAAACTGAATCCTCCATAGCACGTTCACTAACGCTACCTCTTTAGTTCTCAACTTGCGAACCTGATGATCAATGATCTTAACCGGTACTTCTTTATAAGATAAGCTATCCTTCACCCCAACACTTTTTGTAGAAATAATGAGTTAGGAGTCACACACACACTTCTTAAGCATAGAGATGTGAAATACTGGATGCGTTGCTGCCAATTTTGTGGGTAACTCTAACTCATAAATCACTTTCCCAATCCTCTTTTAAATCTGATATGGACCAATATAATAGGGACTAGGTTTCCCTTTCGTCCCAAACCTCATGACACAATTCATGGGTGAACCTTCAAGTAAACCCAATCATCAACTTCAAACTCTAAGTCTCTTTGCCTTATGTCAGTATATGACTTATGGCGACTTTGCGCAGTCCTCGACCTTTCTTGAATGGTCTGAATCTTCTCCATAGCTTGGTGAACTAAGTCTAGCCCTATAAGTTCTGCTTCACCAATTTCAAACCAACCGATTGGAGATCTACACCTCCACCGATAAAGAGCCTCATATGGAGCCATCTGAATATTGGAGTGATAATTATTGTTGTACACAAACTCTATAAGAGGTAGGTGATCATCCCAATATTCTTTGAAGTCTATAACACAGGCCCTCAATGTATCTTCAAGTGTATGAATGGTGCACTCTACCTGATCTTTGATCTGCGGTTGAAATGCGGTACTAAGGTTCACCCTCGTACCCAAATCTTTCTGAGAAGACTTCCAAAATTGGGCGGTGAACTGGGCACCCCTGTCTAAAATGATGGACAATGGAACTCCATGAAGTCTGACTATCTCACGAATATACAACTTAGCATAATCTTCTGCTGAGTCTGTTATCTCATAGGCAAGAAGCGAGTTGACTTGCTCATTCAGTCCATAATTACCCATATCGAGTCATGTTGTCATTGAGATCGTGGTAAAACTGTGATGAAATCCATTGATCATCTCTCACTTCCACTCAATGAGGTTTATATTCTGAGCCATGCCACCTAGCCTTTACTATTCAACCTTGACCTGCTGACAATTAGAATACTTAGCAACACAATTTGTGATATTCCTCTTCATACTATTCCACCAATAGACTTCTCTCAAGTTATGGTATGTTTTTGTGGAGCCTAGGTGAATCGAATATTTGGAACTATGCACTTCAATCATGATTTTATCTCTGAGACCATCTACGTCGAGAATACCTAACCTACCTTGATACCTCAAAACACCATCTCCCCCTTGTTCAAAAATCATCACGTTCTGCTTGTGGACTTCTTCTTTTAGCTGGAGTAAGATGGGATCACTATTCTGCTTCTTCTCAACTTCAACCACTAAAGATGATTCAACGCCATTCTGAACAAGTACACCACCATCCTCGGAATCTAATTGACAGACTCCCAAACGTGCAAGCCTATGCATATCCTTCACTAATTCTTTCCTTTCCTCTTTTACATAAGTTGTACTTCCTATAGACAATCTACTAAGAGCATCAGCAACTATATTATGCTTACTCGGGTGGTAAAGAATACTCATATGGTAGTCCTTAAGCCATTCGAGCTACCTCTTCTGCCTGAGGTTCAGCTCTTTCTGACTGAAAATATATTGAAGACTCTTATGATCTGTGAACACATCAACATGCACACCAAATAGATAATGATGTCATATTTTCAATACGAATATCACTGCTGCCAACTCAAGATCATTAGTCGGATAGTTTTTCTCATGATTCTTGAGTTGTCTGGAAGCATAAGCTATAACCTTTTCGGCATGCATCAAAACACAACCAATACCCACTTTGGACGCATCAAAATACACAACGAAACCATCAGTCCCCTGTGGTAGGGTTAACAATAGAGCAGTAGTCAAACGAGTTTTCAATTCCTAAAAGGTTTTCTCACAAGCTTCAAACCATTTAAACCTAACCTTCTTTTGGGTCAGCTTAGTCAAAGGAGAAGCAATAGATGAAAGCCCTTCTACAAACCTTTTTTAATAGTCGGCCAAACCCAAGAAACTCTTAATATCAATCGGGGGTGTCGCTCTGGGCCAATTCTTTACTGCCTCAATTTTTTGACAGTCAACCTGGTTACCTTCAGTAGAAACTATGTGTCCTAGGAATGCCACAGACTTCAACCAAAACTCACACTTAGAAAACTTGGCATACAACTCACGGTCCTTAAGTGTCTGAAGAACAATTCTGAGGTGATTAGCATGATCCTTCTTACTATGTGAGTGGATTAGGATATCATCGATGAATACTATCACGAACATATCAGGGTACTGCTTAAACACTCTATTCATGAGGTCCATGATGTTTTAAGAGAATTAGTTAAACTGAAGGATATGATAAGAAACTCAAAGTGACCATAACGGGTTCTAAAAGCTATCTTAGGAATATCATTTTCTCTAACTTTCACTTGATGGTAGCCAGATTTGAGGTCTATCTTAGAGAAACAGGTAGCACCCCAAAGCTGGTCGAACAGGTCATCGATTCTAAGAAGGGTATACTTATTTTTTATGGTGACCTTGTTCAACTAACGATAGTCAATACACATTCTAAGGGAACCATATTTCTTACGCATGAAAAAGACTGGAGCACCCCAAGGAGATACACTTGGTCGGATGAATCCCTTATCAAGGAGATCTTTCAGTTGCTCTTATTACTCTTTTAACTCAGTTGAAGCCATTTTATATGGCAGAATAGAGATGGTTTGAGTATCGAAAAAAGACCATCTATTCCAAAGTCTATCCCTTTTGGGAGGGACTCCGGGGAGATCATTGGGAAAACTTCTCGAAATTCATTTACAACTAGAACTGACTGAAGGGGTGGAGTTTCAGCACTAAAGTCTCTTACTCTAACTAAGTGGGTGTCTGGATTAACTTTTGTTTTTTGGCTTATATGTCAAAAGCCAAAAGCTAGGATTTGTAGCTTTTGGCTTTTGGCTTATTTTTGCTTTTTAGCTTAAAAAGAAGTACTTAAAAGCACTTTTTCATTTTATTCAAATACTTCAAAAGTGCTTAAAAGTTATTTTGTCTTAAAAGCACTTAAAATAAGTCAATTCAAGCAGGCTTGAACTAGCAAATGCACCCCTTGGAAACCAACTTTCTGGTCTTAAGCTAAGAAATGCATCGACCCTTAGGCATAACTGGACTGCTATCCCATATTAAGACTAGCTCATCAGGAAACTGAAACTTTACGATTCTTGTTCTACAATTGACTGAAGCATAACATGAGTATAACCAATCTATGCCTAGAATATTATCAAAATCTACCATGTCTAACTCAACTAAGTCAACCATGGTGTCTTTATAATTAACTGACACCGTACAGTTTCTATAGACTCTCCTAGACATAATAGACTCACCAATAGAAGTAGAAATAACAAAAGGACTAAAAGGTTGTTCAGGACAAATTCGAAACTTCACAACAATATTAAGGGTCACAAAAGATAAAGTGGCTTCTAGATCAAGTAAAACATAGGCATCAATGCAAAAAACCTTTGACAATCCAGGAATAAAATCCATAGAGTTTTCCTAATCCTAGCGGCTGGTCATAGCATTCAAACGGTTCTGACTCCCGCCTATCCATGAAGTAGTACCCTTCTGGGCAATTCGACCTGCTGGAGCAGATGATGTAGATTGAGCTCTATTGCCCCAATTGCCCTATCTCATGGATGGACAATCCCTCAAAAAGTGGCCCTGCAAACCACACCCAAAGCACTCACCCCTAGCATAACAACACTCACTCTGATAGTTCTTACCTCACTTGTTGTAAGTCGGATATTGAGTGTACCTTGTGCTACAATACCCTAAGATTGAGAACCTTGAGCCCTAAAGTTCTGATTATTCTAGAACCAGTGATCATTCTTGGTCCTGCATACAGATGCACTAGTTGTTGATGGGGCAGGTCCAGATGACCTCCTGTGAAAGAATGATTTATTCCCATTCCCATGTCTCTACTGATTAACCTCATGGACTGCTGACTTAGCCCTCTTACTCTGGTGTTCCTCTCTATCCTTCTGCTTCTACTCCTCAACCTGTTGAGCATAAAGCATGAGTCTGGAGATGTCCATGCCATTAATTAATAGTGCACCCTTGAACTCCTTCTTCACATGCTTATCATCCCCAGACAAAAAATTCCTCATCCTTGTCCTCATAGAGGACATAATTTAAGGAGCATATGGGGATAATTAGTGAACTTGAGGCCATACTCCTTTACGCTCATAGTACCTTGTTTAAGATTCACAAACTCCTCTGCCTTGGCCTCTCTCAATTCCTGGGGGAAAAATGATCGAGGAATGCTTCCATGAAGTCATCACGAATAGCAAAGGTTGCATCATCACCATGAGTCAAGCATGCATCACCCACAATATTTTCTGGGCTTCAATAATAAAATTATGCGGGTCCTCATTAGCCTAGGACCCTATGAATTCTGGTGGGTTCATTCTGAGGAATTCCTTGATCCTTGAAGCACTTGACAAATTATGCAAATCAGAACTGGTAGGTACCATGCCCTAATAACTAGTCTGAGTTGCTACCAACTGCATGAGCATTTGGATAGCTCCCTTAAACTCTGCATCACTCTTTCGAGTAATCCCAAAAGATAATTTCTTTTGAAGTAACTCAAAAGATCTTTTCTTTTCAATTCAAACTAGTATACGTGCTCGCATGATTAAAGAAAAAATAGCAGGGAGGATAATTGTAATAATCTTAGCTTAAGTTCTGATCATCTTGAATAGTTCTAACTGATAAAAAAAATACTAACACAATATGTAATAACATGAAAGAAGTTGAACCACAAAAAATTAAATTCATCTTAAAAATCTTAGTGATGCCTACAATTCAATTTTCTACTTGCCCTAATGCACAATCATTGAAAGGTTTTCAATCTACACATTTGAAATAAATTGTGTTTTATATATTCGAGATTTCAAATGGTTCAGTTTCAATCCCTTATACTTATAAAATAAAAGTAGGAAACTATTTTACACCAAAAATATAGACAGTACAAAAAATATCTTGTTTGTGACAAAAAAATAAAGGTAATAGTAAATACATATTGTCACAACCCAATTTCTCGGTCATGATGACACCTACAACCCTCCAGTAGGCGAACCAATCCCCGTAGCCCGGAATGGTTAGTAATGGGCCACATTCTATCAACTAAAATAGAAGAACAATTTAATAAGCGAAAGCAAGGGAACAAGATGACTAAAATAGATAATATGAGTAATATATACCATACGGAAGCTAAACCAAACCCAAAACCTGGTATCATAGCGTATAAGAGCTGGATCTACATAAGGAGTACAAGGGTCTAAAACAATATATACAAATTTGTCTCCGAGTAGAAATAAAGTACATAATCAAAAGATAACTAAAAGCTAAGCTCCGATCGCCAAGAGCTCACCCTCAGTCCAGAATATCACAAAAGCAGCTCCTCGCATGAGTCTCCATGAGCTAACGGTGATAGCCCACACTGGGATCTGCACCAGAAGATGCAGAGTGTAGTATGAGTACCAAATGCGAAGCATAAGGTACCCAGTAGGTATCATAGGCCGAATGGGCACATATAAGATAAAAGTATAGTAACAGACATAATAGAAGAAAGTAGTCATAGAAATAAACGAAAAGTACACAGGAACTAGCCCTTAGGAAAGACAACAGAACAACATACAAGGCTAGCAAGTAGAATATATACACAAAAGGCAAAGGTGTAAGCAAGAAATAACGCACCTGGGATCCTTGCAATAATAGTATATGCATTATAAGTTTTAGAAATGGATGGTATACCGGTAACCTCAAGTACAAGAGAAGGAAGAGGGGAGTAAAGATAGACATGCTCGGAAACAGGAATCAATAACCCAACTAATCATACAAATCTTAAATCCAACAAGTAACAACTTAGCCGTATACAATCTTATAAGTATAACCGTAATAGGGGATAACACCGTGATAAAGTAATGAGAGCCTACCTACAGTCCCTCGGCCGCCCATAGAACCAAGGAACGCAAACAAGTGAAAACAAACTCTCTGGCTGCCCATACAACCAGAGCGTACACTCAAAAAATAGCAAACAAGGATGAAGCCTCATACAATGAATGATATGATGCATGATAACCTCAGGGTGGAATAAAACTGTTGTATGTACCTCCTTCGGTGCCGATCGGGTCCAGCAGATAGGTTCCATAAAAGGACACTGTTCGTACACCTCTACTCTGTCGTATACCCTCCTTCAGGCACACGCAACCCAAAGCCCCAGGCCCGAAATAACAAGATCCATGGAGGTCTCGGACCCCATACTAAAACTCAGTATCAAAACATGTCATCCGAAAGCAAGTACGAGTTCAAGATAGAGACCCAGTCTCGAATATGCATGCCCAGACCCTGTACAGGACTAAAATAGTGGGAAATGTCTCAAAACCCCCTCCAAGGGTTCCCTAGCATAGCCGGGTCTAAATAGTAGAAAGTTATCTCAGGTGCTCGGTCCGACCAAGGCTAAAATCATCCCAATTTAGTATGAAACTCAACTAGCACTCCGACCCTACCGAGTCTAGCGTTAATAGTAAAACTAGTGATAGAAATCATAATTTAACTTTCTCTTACCCCAAAAAGATCCACAAGTTAAGTCAAACCATTTCCAATTCATTTCCATCGAAAATGGACCCCCGGGGACATGCAAAGTTTAGAAAACAATTCCAGTAGGCCTGAAGCCAAAATCATAGTAAAACGTGGATAAATACTCTTTATATGCATGGAAATGAATGATCAACATAAATAGCCGCCCAACAGCTCACAATCAACCTATCGACCCTGCACATGCTCTAATCGCTCTACAACACAGATAGCCAGCATAATATCATGATAACGATGCCCGAGACTCACGGGCATCCCCTAATAACCCATCGTTTATGTTCCAGAGTCAAAATAAGGGCACACAGGACCATAAGGGTAATAACATCAACTACTAAGAATACTACATACAATGGAGAAAAGAAATGGGGGTGAATTGTGGAAAAGCGGTCAGGGTCTGTGGTACCAACATAATAACCCAAACCAAGGATGCCAACTAGTACAATTTTATCCGATATATGCTAAGTGTAGGGAGTTTAGACCATAACCTACTTGTCGTCCGATGAAAAGCTGCCCGAACAACAACTTCCAAGCCCGAATCGCTCTGAGAGATCCCAAATGAAAATCAAACTATCATAAACATAAATAATACGTTAAAATGAGTCTAACGATACCCATATCGCTACAGTTATAGCCGGGTCAAAATCTGGGTCAAAAGCAAGCTCGCGGGGCCTACAACCTAAAATAAAAAATGAAAAGGAGTACGATGACCAACACGATGTCAAGAAGATATGCTCTAAAATTGAGCACAATTGTCCAAGATATGGGTGCCAAAACAGCCCGCTCAAGGTGAAGATAAAAGCTAGAATTTTAAGAATGGGAATTGTCAAAAGTTGAGCCTAAGTGCTTGGAGTTGGAAAAGTTGAGCCAAAGTGCTGGAAAAATGAAAACAAAGAAATATATAGTTGCAGGGAATCGGCCAGTGCTAACGGACCCGAGGCAGCGCTATCACGCTGGCCAGCTGAACGCGCATGAGCGCGATCGCGCTAAGCCAGCACTGATGGCGCTTAAGGCCTGGCCTACAACACTTTTCCACAACTTTTGAAAAACTCTACGGGGCATTCCTGGCAAAATCAGAAATCGATATTCAAAAATCAATAATGCTAGTAGAGTGGAAATAACGTTCCGGACTCAACTGAATCGACGAAACTTCCATACGATGTCGTTTTGGAGAAATGTTGACTTAAGTCAACACTAATGAATAAGAACCCAAAGGCTCAAAATGAGCCAGGCTCAAAATGAGCCCGGCTCTCCCGGGACCCAAACCAACCATCTTCCCAACCCAAACTCATCATTCTGGAGCTGATGGAATTGTCAAATTTTAATTCCGACACTCCAATCATCAAAAGCTACCCAAAGTTACACTTTCAACTCCAAAAGGCCTGAAAACAGAGAAAAATAACACAAAACCCACATCGGAAGTTCTCACGCCTAAATTGAAGGTCCAACTATACCAAAATCAATGCTATGGAGCTAACGAAACTGTCAGAATTCAATTCGGAGCACGTTAGCTAAGAATGTTGACGAAAGTCAACGATATTCTAAGTTAAAGCTCCAGAATAGGAAAAAGGTCAAAACAAACAAATGAACGACCAGGGCACCAAACTATCGGTCTCAGCAAGCCATAAATGACTCGAGGCCACTATAGAAAAGCTCTAACAATACAATGAATGTGTAAATGCGAAGATGCCCGGAAGGGTCATCACAACATCCACTACTAAAAAGACTTTCATCCTCGAAAGTCAAGAAGAAGGGAGTACCTGAAGGCTTGAACAACTGCGGATACTGAGAATGCAACTCACTCCCGGTCTCCCAAGTAGCCTCCTCGATCGGATGATGCCTCCACTGAACTTTCACAATTGGAATCTCCCTAGATCTCAATCTCCTGATATCTCTGCCAAAATAGCTATCGGCTCCTCAACAAAAGATAAACCCTCATCCAACTGAACTAAATCCCAATGCAACACATGAGACTCATCTGGCATATACTGGCGCAACATCAAGACATGAAAAACTGGAGAAACAGTTGCAAACATCAGAGGTAAAGCTAACATGTAGGCAACACTACCAACCCTCTATAGAATATCAAATGGCCCAATAAACTTGGGGCTAAGCTTTCCCCACCGACCAAATCTCATCACGCCCTTTACGAGCGATACTCGAAGGAAAACCAAGTCACCAATACTAAACTCTAAGGTACAAAGTCCACGATAAGCGTAGCGCTTCTGCCTTCTCTGGGCTTCCCTAAGTCTGTCCTGAATCAAACAGACTCGGTCCAAGGAATCTCTAAGCAAATCTGTACTCTGCGGTCTAGACTCCAAACCATCCAATCAACGATCTGCAATGCCTACCATACAAGGCCTCGAAAGATTCCATGATGATGCTCAAATGGAAGCTATTATTATAAGTAAATTCGGCCAGAGGCACAAATTGATCCCATGAACCTCCAAAGTCAAGAACACAAGCCCGAAGCATGTCCTCCAGGACCTTAATAGTCCTCTCGGGCTGGCCATCTATCTGAGGGTGGAAATCAGTACTAAGCTGAACCTCTGTACCCAAATCTCGCTGAATAGCCCTCTAGAACTGAGATGTGAACTAAGTGCCGCGGTCTGAAATGATGAAAGCTGGGACCCCATGCAACCGAACAATCTCACGAAGGTAGATCTGGGCTAACCTCTCTGACCATAAGAAGTCTGAACCGGCAAGAAATATGCTGACTTAGTCAGCCTATCAACGATCACCCAAATGGAGTCAAACCCATGAGAAGTACGAGGTAAACCAATAATGAAGTCCATAGTGATACCTTCCCACTTCCACTCAAAAATGAAAAGTCGCTGCATCAAGTCACCCGATCTCATGTGCTCGAACTTCACCTACTGACAATTCAAGCACCGAGATACAAACTCCGCTACGTCTTGCTTCATACTACACCACCAGTAAATCTGCCTCAAATCTCTATACATCTTTGCCGCACCAGGATGAATAGAGTATCTAGAACTATGTGCCTTACGGAGTATCAATTAAATCAAATCACCAACCCTCGGAACATAATATCGACCATCAAACCTCAGAATACCATCAGAACCTAATAGCCTGGCTGGCCTCACCCCAAACTACCTGATCATGAAGGTCACACAAACTCTGATCCTCAAACTGTCGGCTCTAAATCTGATCAACTAGAGTAGAACGGCCCTCACTGGCAAGAACTCTGCTAGGATCCAACAAGTCAAGCCTAACCAATCGGTTAGCCAAGGACTGGATGTCAAAGGGCAACGGTCGCTCAGAAACTGAAAGTGAAGCTAGGCTGCCCATACTCTCCGCCTTCTGCCTCAAGGCATCTGCTACCATGTTTGCCTTACCCGGATGGTATAGAATAATGAAATCATAGTCCTTTAGTAGCTCAATCCATCTCCTCTGCCTCGAGTTTAGCTCCCGCTGACTCGTAATGTACTGAAGACTACGGTGATCGGTGAATATCTCACAGTGAACTCCATATAAGTAGTGCTTCTAGATCTTGAGCATGAAGACTACCGCCGCCAACTCTAGGTCATGAGTGGGGTAGTTGCGCTCGTGAACCTTCAGCTATCTCGATGCATATGCTATCACTCGACCCTACTACATCAACACACAACCAAAACTGACCCCTAAAGCATCACAATACACGGAGAAACTCTGACCCTCAACCGACAAAGTCAAAACTAGAGATGAAGTCAATAAGGCCTTAAGCCTCTAAAAGTTATCCTCGCACTGATCCGACCACTGGAATGGAACATCCTTCCTAGTCAACATAGTTAAGGGTGTTGCTATGAAAGAAAATCCCTCAACAAACTGTCTGTAGTACCCGGCTAAACCAACAAAGATGTAAACCTCGGTAGGAGTAGTAGGTCTAGGCCAATCACGAACTGCATAAATCTTACCCGGATCAACCCTAATGCCATCCTTAGACACCACGTGTCCTAGGAATGCAACTAACTCAAGCCAAAACTCACACTTTGAGAACTTGGCATAAAGCCGATGATCTCTCAAAGTCTGAAGTACAGTCCTCAAGTGCTGCTCATGCTTGTCCCTATTCCTCGAGTATATCAGAATGTCATCAATAAAGACTATCACAAACATATCCAAGTACGGGCTAAGAACCCCATGCATCAAATCCATAAAGGCTGCGGGGGCATTAGTCAACCCAAAAGACATCACCAGGAACTCATAGTGGCCATAACGTGTCCTAAATGCTATCTTAGGGATGTCCTCCGCCCTAATCCTTAACTGATGGTAGCCAGACCTCAAATCAATCTTCCAAAACACGGCTGAACCCTGAAGCTGATCAAATAAGTCATTAATCCTCGAAATCGGATACCTATTCTTCACTGTCACCTTATTCAACTACCGATAATCAATACACATCCGCATCGACCCATCCTTCTTCTTTACAAAGAGAATAGGAGCACCCCAAGGGGATACACTAAGTCTAATGAACCCCTTAGCTAACAAATCCTGGAGCTTCTTCTTAAGATCTCTCAACTCAGCAGGAGCCATACGGTAGGGAGGAATAGAAATGGGCCTAGTGCCTGGCTCTAACTCAATGGCAAAATCAACATCTCTCTCAGGTGAAAGGCCTAGCAGGTCGGTAGGGAACATATCTAAGAAGTCTCTAACCATAGGAACAGACTCAAGAGATGAAGGGTCAGCACTAGCATCTTGGACATATGCTAGATAAGCTAAACACCCACGGGAAATCAACTTCTTAGCTTGAAGACAAGAGATGATCCCAGATGGTGCGCGGCTGACAGAACTCTGTCACACAATCAGGGATACACCGGGCACAGCTATGGTAACAGTCTTGGTATAACAATCCAAAACCGTACGGTGAGGGGATAACCAGTCCATGCTCAGTATCACATCAAAATCTAGCATATCGAGTATCATCAAATTAGCCCAAGTCTCCAAATCACCAACAGATATCACACAAGATCTCACAATCCAATCCACTACTAAAGAATCTCCTACAGGGGTCGAAATAGAAACAGGAACAGATAATGGCTCACTAGCCAACCCCAAACAAGGTAGAAAGTAGGCAGATACATATGATCAAGTGGATCCAGGATCAAATAAAGTTGTAGCAGACTGATGGCACACATAAATTATACCTATAATCACATCATGTGAGGCATCTGCCTTCGGTATCCCAGGGACCACATAGAACTGAAGATGACCTCCACCTGCCCGACCGTCATCCCTACCACCTGCTCTGCCATACGGAGAACCACCTCTACCCTGATCACCACCTCCTCGAGACGGTGGCTGAGTTGAGCGAATAGGTTGAGCCAGCAGAGCGGCTGGCTGAACTGCGCCCTGCTGGGGGCAATCCCTAGAAAAATAACCAACCATACCAGAAGTGAAACAAGCCCCTGATGACCTACTCGATTGGGATGAACCAGCAAAACCCGTATGGCCACAAGGCCTGATGCCCTAAAAGTTGTACCCCTCGAAGACTGACCGACGAACGCAAACAAGTGAAAACAAACCCTCTGGCCACCCATACAACTGAAGTGTACACTCAAAAAATAGCAAACAAGGGTGGAGCCTCAAACAATGAATGATATGATGCATGATAACTTCAAGGTGGAATAGAAACTCTGTATGTACCTCCTCCGGTGCCGATCAGGTCTAGCAGGTAGGGTTCATGGAAGGACACAGCCCTATACCTCTACTCCTCCGTATACCCTCCCTCTGGCACACGCAGCCCAAAGCCCCAGGCTCAGAACAACAAGGTCCATGGAGGTCTCGGACCCATACTAAAACTCAATATCAAAATATGTCATCCGAAAGCAAGTTCGGATTTCAAATAGAGACCCAATCTCGAATATGCATGCCCAGACCCTATCCAGGACTAAAGCAGTGGAAAAATGTCTAAAACACCCCTTCAAGGGTGCTCGGGCGTAGTTGGGTCTAAATAGTGGAAAGTCATC
Source organism: Jaltomata sinuosa (assembly GCA_003996215.1). Lineage (NCBI taxonomy): Eukaryota > Viridiplantae > Streptophyta > Magnoliopsida > Solanales > Solanaceae > Jaltomata > Jaltomata sinuosa. Next base: position 16,094 of record QJPP01002509.1, on the reverse strand, counting down.
TCAGATCGTTGGTTCGACCGAGGCTAAAATCATCCTAATTTAGTAAGAAGCTCAACTAGCACCCCGACCCTGCCGAGTCTAGCGTTATTAGTAAAACTGGTGTTAGAAATCATAATTGAACTTTCTTTTACCCCAAGAAGATCCACAAGTTAAGTAAAATAATTTCTAATTCATTTTCATAAAAAATGGGCCCCCAGGGCCATGCAAAGTTTAGAAAATAATTCCAGTAGGCCCGAAGCCAAAACCGTAGTAAAACGTGGATAAATCTTCTTTATATGCATGGAAATGAATGATCAACACAAATAGCCACCCAACATCTCACAATCAACCTATCGGCACTGCACAGGCTCCAATCGCTCTACAGCACAGATAGCCAGCATAATATCACGATAACGATGCTTGGGACTCACGGGCACCCTCGAATAACCTACCATCTATGTTCCAGAGTTAATACAAGGCAACACAGGACAATAAGGGTGATAACATCAACTACTAAGAATACTACATACAACAGAGAAAAGAAATAGGGGTGAATCGTGGAAAAGCGGTCAGGGTCTGTGGTACCAACCTAATAACCCAACCCAAGGATGCCAGCTAGTACAATTTTATCCGATATATGCTAAGTGTAGGGAGTTTAGACCATAACCTACTTGTCTTCCGATGACAAGCTGCCAGAACAACAACTTCCAAAGCCAAATCGCTCTGAGAGATCCCAAATGAAAATCAAACTATCATAAACATAAATAATACGTTAAAATGAGTCTAACGATACCCATATCGCTACAGTTGTAGCCGGGTCAAAATCCGGGTCAAAAGCAAGCCCGCGGGGCCTACAACCTAAAACAAAAAATGAAAAGGAGCACGATGACCAACACGATGTCAAGAAGATATTCTCTAAAATTGAGCACAATTGGCCAAGAGATGGGCGTCAAAATAGCCCGCTCAAAGTGAAGATAAAAGCTAGCATTTTAAGAATGGGAATTGTGAATTAGGCAAGGATAACTTACCAAAATGATGGAATTTAAGCCAAGATGGAGAATCCTTCACACCCATGATCATGAAAGAGCTAGGAGGAAGCCACTACAACAAATTCCAAGCTTTGGGTATGAGCAACAATGGTGGATTTTAGAGGAAAATAAAAGAAAGCAAGTTGGGGAAGAAGCTTACCAAGAATCAAAGAACCAAGGATAATTGAAGAGCAAAAGATTTCCCCAAGTCTAGGATTGATATTGGAGCAATTTGGGAGAGTGTTTAAGTGTTTGGAGTTGGAAAAGTTAAGCCAAAGTGCCAGAAAAATGAAAACAAAGAAATATATAGTTGCAGGGAATTGTCCAGCGCCAACGACGCCCAGGCAGCGCTATCACGCTGGCCAGCCGAAATGCGCATGAGCGCGATCACGCTAGGCCAGCGTCGATGGCGCTGAAGGCCTGGCCTGCAACACTTTTCTGCAACTTTTGCAAAATTCCACGGGGCATTCCGGGCAAAATCAGAAATCGATATTCAAAAATCAATAATGCTAATAGAGTGAAAATGATGTTTTGGACTCAGCGAAATCGACGAAACTTCCATACGAGGTCGTTTTGGAGAAATGTTGACGCAAGTCAATACTAATGAATAAGAACCCAAGGCTCAAAATGAGCCCGGCTCACCCGAGACCCAAACCAACCACCTTTACAACCCAAACTCATCATTTTGGAGCTGATGGAATCGTCGGATTTCGAATCCGACACTCTGATCCTCAAAATCCACCCAAAGTTACACTTTCAACTCCAAATGGCTTGAAAACAGAGAAAATAACACAAAAACCACACCGGAAGTTCTCAGGCCTCAAATGAAGGACCAACTAGATTAAACTCAATCTACGGAGCTAACGAAACTGTTAGAATTCAATTATGAGCACGTTAGCTAATAATATTGACTAAAGTCAATGATATTCTAAATTAAAGCTCTAGAACACGAAAAGGGGAAAAACAACCAAATGAACGACCAGGGCACCGAACTACCGGTCCTAGCAAGCCATAAATGACTCGGGGCCTCCACAAGAAAGCTCTAACAGTACAATAATGCATAAATGCGAAGATGACCGGAAGGATCATCACACATATTTATTGAACAATTTCAAGATTCAACTTATTGTAAAATGACATTGCAAAATTTATATGAGAGAATATTAGCATATTTAGATCACAATATTTTTTCAAAATTGAAGAAAACTTATTAGGAATATTAGGTTTGCTTATATTACCACTACAAATAATGAAATAACAGTAGATCCACTAAAGACATATGTCTTCTATTTGTGTGCGTTTAAAAGACAATATATGTAATACTTGGACTGAGATTGTACCTCTATATATGTAACAATACTCTTCCCTGCATATCACATGTGACTCACCAAGGGGAAGTCTTCTAGGCTTTTTGACAGTTTAAATGTGTTGTTTCAAATTCACCGAGTAATACCGCAAAGCGGAAGGATTAACATCTTGATTGCAATCACTTTTTCATCAAAGTGAAGGAGAGTGATGAAAGTGGAAGAGGTACGTAGAAATTTGGTGATATATACTCCCGAATAAATACAAAACATAATATCAAAGAATCAAAATCACAAACAAATAAAAAATAAACACTAATTATAATTCATATTAAATTTTGACAGTGAATATGAAGATCTCCTATATTTTCTTCACTGTCGTGACTGGGCGATGAAATCGATAATCTGAAAATATTTTGTTTGAAGCGGCTAGTTCTTGGAGAATCATGTTGATATTGTTTTTCTCCGTCTTTATTTACTACTCAAGAGCCTTTTAATTATTTGGGTACATTTAGAACTTTGACCTGTAAAAGCCAATGAATTTTTTTTAAAATGTGAATTAGTGATTTTTTATGGTTCTTGAACATAAATTGGAATATAATTGCATGAATTTATAAATTAGTGGGAGGTAAAGGGGGTAGAGACGTGTAGCTTACTTTTTATTTAATTTTGTCTCTTTTATTTGCTTAAGACTTCTTTTAAAGTGAATTTTTTTTTAAACTACAATCTTTTGAAACTTTGTCTATATATAGTTAATATAAAAGAATCATAATTCCAATATTAAGGGCCATAAACCTGCCTTGGATTATGGATGCACATTTTTAGGACTCCATCCTGTATATATTATTTTATGATTATTTTGTAAAAGTTTTGAAAGTTCCTATTTTTTGAAAGTTTTAATTTTGCTGTAGAATTTAAATATTAAAAAAAGTAAAAAAGAGAAAGTAACTGCAATTTTGTTTTTAAAAAAACTTTAAAAATTAGAAGCAAATACTAACTAATCATTACCTAATTTAACTAATTGGTCCTAAAAGCTAACACGTATCATCATCCTATACTGTCACTTGGTAAGATCCTAGATTGACTATCCTCCTTTTAATTATATATAGATATAGATATAGATATCAAAAGAATATTTTCTTTTACTTATTAACTTTTGAATGAATTCTAGAAGTTTCTTTTCAATTAATTAAGTTAGCCAAATAAAGTTTAATTCCTCGGCCAATTTGTAAAGACCTGTTTTGTCATTACTGAAAATATCTATAGTAATTGCATAAGATCTTAGCTTTTATAGGTGTTAGGATCCACATCTTAGTATGGAAGTGCATTTGACATGAATTTAGGTTGTACAAAACCCCTAGCACAAAGTTGAATTGAAAACGTTCTTACAAATTGAGTTTTGGTATAAGATTTTGCTAGGGTCAATTTCAAACAATCAGCTCTCGTAAAATATGAAGATTTATGAGGATCATGACCCACAAAATTAAATATCTTTGAGTTTTCTTTTCAACGTCATGGACCATTCATTATTTCATTTTCAAATTAAAAAGTTAAGATCATTTTATTGAAGGGTGTCTGTGCTGGAAGAAGGGCTCGTCGCGACGAGGGGGTGTTCATCGCGATGAACGATATGAGACAGCTGTTAAATGCTTTTTGCAGTATTTTATATCCCATAGCTCCAAAACTTCATTTTTAAAATCTTAGAGAGGTGATTTTCCCAAGGCTAGGGCGGAAATTCTTCGCTGAGGTAAGAGTTTTACTCCCTTTTTACATCAATTAAGTCGTTCTTTTTTTAGAATCTTTTGAATGTGAAATTGGGGTGAAATTCTTATGGGTTAGAACCCTAGGTCCATGAAATTGTGGGAAAAACCTATGGATATGTGTATTATCGCCTAGAATTTATCCTAGGATATTCCTCGTTGATTCCTAGTATGATATTGATAGTTCTAAACATGATTAGGGCTAACGGAGAACCTTGAGTTCCATAAACATGAGACCTTTAAGCATAAAAATTGCTAAAAAGGGGTTAAGATGATTAAAAACTGTATGGGTGTGGATTATATGAATATTATAGGGCTAGTTGATGATTAATTGACCCTTGGGAATGATACAGACCTCGTTTAAGGGGTAGAACTAGTGCATTGAATTTCTAAAGTATTTTTTTAAAGAGTAATTGATTGATGTTGAATATTCCAAAGTTTAAAGAGAAAGAAAGAGCATCCACGGTATAGCTTGCTTATTACAACAACTTGGCGTCGAGGTAGGTTATGGTTTATGAGTAGTGGACTCGGATTAGTTAAATATATACACTGTATAAAATTGATGGTAGAATGCATGATTAGGCCTTAAGGGATGGAGTCTAGATGAAAATTACTGATAATATGCTGATATGTGAATTCCTTGATGGGCGTTTGTGTTTGTATGGCTTACTTGATGAAGTACAAGGTAAATATGTGAAAGTGGATAATGAGAGAGAAATTGTGTGAGCTCGTGATTTATAAAACTCGTCTTTAATGCCTTAAAAGAGGGAATTTGTTATTATGTGTGTTCTAAATGTGGGATATTCTTGCTGAAAGATAGTTAGGAGAATTGATCATGATAAGAGGATGTTGTATTATAACTTAAGAACCTAAAAGTCAAGTTTGGCTAGGTATTAAGAAGTAAGATGTGTAAAGGTGCATAGAGATGTAAGTTTAATAGAGCTGAATGGTTTAATGATCGGCTAATGGAATAGTGTCTTGAACCTAGTGATGACTTGAATGTAAGGGTTACTAGTTGGTAACTAAATTTTCCGGTCTCAGTAATAATAAAAGAGGGTTGAATTGATGAATGAACTAGGTATGTTGAATTAGAGTGTAGACTCGATTTTGGTAGAATGTGCACTCCTAAAATGGATACTAGATTATTTGATCTTCGGACATACTTGAATTCGATGAATATGAATTGATAAGACCTGTAGTATAAACTAATTATTGACCTTCGGGCATCCTTGTAATTTTGTATGTTAGTAGATATTGGTTGTTTACATAAAATGGTAAATCATCAAATTTAACTAAGTGTCTAGATAAAATGTATACTTATATATTGGTGCACTGTATTGATCGTGAATGGATAATTAATTTGAATAATGAGTATTTTCATGTTGTGCTTAAATGAATATACTATGTATACATGAAACTGAATAATGACTTGAAATGAATAAGTATACATGATTTAGTGCACTATGCATATCATGAGAAGATATGTTTGGGAACCTAGTTACATTGATAATATTATTTATTATTGAATTGGGTACCATGCCAATACAAATTGATATTGATGTTGATATGATTACTATAGATTGGATACCAGGCTGATATGGTAGATGGACACATAGGGTCCCCTGCAGGTCATGGCTGTTGACACCCAATGTTGACCCTCCACGATTGAATTGATTATTCGAGCCTTTTCAATTTCAAACAATTTGAAATAACTGTTTTAAAAAAATAAAAAATATTTTCAAGGTAATTATTGTCATGTCTAATAAATATATTTTTATATCTCATGATATATAATATTTTTTATATATATTTTACATAACTTTGAATATATTGTTTGGAAAATCATATTTTTTCTCATATAACTGAAACATGTGTCTAAATTAAGTGTGTGTTTTAACTCCTCAAAATTAATTAGACCACAATTTAGTTGATATAATTAGTCTTTTATGTCAAAATAATTATTTTATGTCGTTAAAATTAAGAAGCTCAATAATTAGTTAAGAGTATTCCAATTTTTACCAAAAATCTACATTAACTTTTTTGTTAAATTTTGGCTAAAGGACCAGGTCCTTCACCTTTTCTTATTGCTAAAGCCAATTGGACTATTTTAACTTCAGCCAAAGATTCAATAAGCTGGCCTAAACTATCAGCTGACCCAGCCCAATTTTATTTTTTTAAGCTATCCAAATCCCTAACCTTCTTCTTCTTCTCTATCTCACTCGTGTATACACACTCATACACAACACAATGCGTTAACAATACCAACCAAACGAATCCCAAATCACCTAACTAGCCTTATTCATGTGAAAATCCCCCAAATTCGCCATATTACAAGCTTTAAAATGACCCTCCTTCTCTGAGATTTCGCAGAGCCTTCATTGTTGACTTTGGTTCAAGGGTTATTTGTTTCTGTCACGATCCAACTACCAGGCCATGCAGGCACCTACTCTAATCCACCTAGATATGATAACCCTTACCACCCGAACTAACAGGTAAAGCGGAAAAGAATATAAATCATGAAATAAAACCCTTTTTAATACATGAAACTTCCCTTGCAACGATTTCAGAAAATAAACGACTTAAAGAACTTGAGGAAAATCATTTACAAATAAGATAACCCTCCATAGAACCTAGTCTAAGCCAGTACAAGAGCTACTACAAGATGATACATAACTGAAGAGGACACAACTCCCATAATAGAAAAGAAATAGGAGCTGCTGGAATATCACCAACCCTGCAACCAGACTATACCCAAAAAAGTATAGCAAGAGTAGAATCAGTACAAATACACGTACTGATAGGAATCATCGGTTGACCCAAATTCACTCCTACCATCATATAGAAATCAAGGTAAAATACATCAGTTAAATACTTCAACCCCTTTTCTCAATCGTCTTCATCAATTCCCTCCCTTCGGAACTAGCCTTCCTAACTTTCTGCTGCCAACTTCACCATTCTAGTCTTATCCCTGACGTCTAGGACTTCCCAAGTCTCACTTACCATTAGACTCCCTAAGTCCCACTCACCTTTATCAACATCCGTGTCCATGCTTGGACTACCCTTCCCTTACCCAAGTCAACTGTCTTGACTAGACATTCAGACTTAACCCGGCTAATCGCCCAACCAAACCACTTGTACCCGTAGTCTTACTTACCAGTGTCTGGACTCTTTACGAACCTCTAGGGCAACCTTCCCACCTATTTATAACCACCGGCAACTACAACCACAGACTCTCCGTCTTCCTCCCAATTTATCAACCATACCAATCCACCTAGCAACCATTGACATATTTCATGACAACCATAAAGTCACATCTAAATCCCTTTTAATCACATAACCCTGACCCTCCAGGGATTCCCTAACCATACCTAAGAGTGGGCACCGGATCGGAATGGGATGGCCAGACCGAAACAGACGGTACCGGACCGGACTGGTACGGCCAGTACCAGAATGGTGACCGGTACCGAAATGAACCAAACCGGTTCAACCGGTATGGAAATCGGATTCCATCCCATTCTGGTTTAAACCGGAATGGACCGGACCGGTTTACCAGAATGGTTTTTTTTTTTTTTTAAATTTTTTAATTTTGAATTACATTTTGAATTTCAAACTTAATTTTCAAATGATAACTTATAACTTAAAAGTTTTTATAATTTATAACTTAAAAGTTAAATAGTTAATTATGATTTAAAATTTTATAACTTATATAAATTATATTTGAAGTTTATTAGTTTGTTAAAGTTTTTGTTTTTTAAAGTTTTTTAATTTATAAGTTTTATTTATTTTAATTGAAGTTTGATTAAGTTTATAGTTTATATATATTTTCTAAGTTATATATTTGAAATGTTTTAGTTTGTTTAAAGTTTTTTATTTTTTTAAGTTTTCAATTTATAAGTTTATGTTTTGAAGTCTATTAGTTTATGTTTTAGTTTATTTTTTTAAGTTTTCAATTTATAAGTTTGTTGTTTATTTTTTTATTTTTTTATTTTTTTAAGTTTTCAATTTATTAGTTTATGTTTTCAATGAATAAAAGTATAAAACTATAAAAGTATAAAATAATGATAAAAATTAAAAATTAATCCAATTTATTCAAAATTTCAAACTAATATTACAATTTTCAACTATTAGTACAACAACAACAACATACCCAGTGTATTCCCACAGCGTGGGGTCTGGGGAGGGTAGAGTGTACGCAGACCATACCACTACCTCAGAGGTGAGGTAGAGAGGCTGTTTCCGATAGACCCCCGGCTCAAGACAAAATAGTCAAAAAATATGCTAAAAAGGACGTAACAATGATACAGGATAAAAAACAAGATAAAACTACAAGAGACGATAGGAAAAAATATGTAGTAACAAACAACAGACAGACAGACAGAAACAGAGCACTGCCACAAATTACTACCACGAGGAATCCAAGAACAAGAAACTATAAGCGTAACACTACGATTACTAGTCGGGACAATAAGGAAAAACACTCCTACCTACTAGCCTACACCCACTTCTACCTACTACTCTTCTACCCTAATCCGCGTCCTCCACACCTTCCTATCTAGGGTCATGTCCTCGGTAAGCTGCAACTGCGCCATGTCCTGTCGAATCACCTCTCCCCAATACTTTTTCGGTCTACCTCGTCCTCTCCTGTAACCATCCATAGCCAACCTCTCACACCTCCGCACTGGAGCATCCGTGCCTCTCCTCCTCACATGGCCGAACCATCTCAACCTCGCTTCCCGCATCTTATCTTCCACCGACGCCACACCCACCTTATCTCGGATATCCTCATTCCTAATCCTATCTCTCCTAGTAAACCCGCACATCCATCGCAACATCCTCATCTCCGTCACCTTCATCTTTTGAATATGGGAGTTCTTTACTGGCCAACACTCAACTCCATACAACAAAGCTGGTCGGACCACCACTCTGTAGAATTTGCCTTTAAGTTTAGTAGGCACCTTCTTATCGCACAAGACTCCAGATGCGAGCCTCCATTTCATCCACCCAACACCAATACGATGGGTGACATCCTCATCAATCTCTCCACTTCCTTGGATAATAGACCCAAGATACTTGAAACTCCCTTTCTTTTGGATGACCTGTGTATCCAGCTTCACTTCTACGTCATCATCCTGAGTCGCCTCACTGAACTTGCACTCCATATATTCAGTCTTGGTCCTGCTCAACCTAAACCCCTTTGACTCGAGGGTCTGTCTCCAAACCTCCAACTTAGCATTAACTCATCCGCGAGTCTCGTCCACCAAAACTACATCATCCGCAAATAACATGCACCATGGCACCTCACCTTGTATTTGCCGCGTCAATACATCCATTACCAAGGCAAATAGAAACGGGCTAAGGGTCGATCCCTGGTGCAACCCCATTAACACGGGAAAGTGCTCCGAATCTCCTCCCACAGTTCTAACGCGAGTCTTGGCCCCCTCATACATGTCCTTAATTGATCTGGTGTACGCCACAGGTACACCTCGAGCCTCCAAGCACCTCCAAAGGACCTCCCTAGGGACTTTATCATACGCCTTTTCTAGATCAATGAACACCATGTGCAAGTCCTTCTTCCTTTCCCTGTACTGCTCCACCAGTCTTCTAAGGAGATGAATAGCTTCTGTAGTCGAGCGTCCTGGCATAAAGCCGAACTGGTTCTCTGAAATAGGCACGATCTGTCTCAACCTCAACTCCACCTACCCTCTCCCAGACCTTCATAGTGTGGCTTAGCAATTTGATACCCCTATAGTTGTTGCAACTCTGAATATCGCCCTTGTTCTTGTACAAAGGAATCATCGTGCTCCATCTCCAAGCTTCAGGCATCTTTGCCGTTCTAAAAATACCATCAAACAACTCGGTTAGCCACTTCACACCTGTCTCACCCGAGCTTTTCCAAAAATCAACGGGAATCTCATCTGGCCCCGTCGCCCTACCCCTTCGCATCTTACGAATCGCAACCTTAACCTCTTCAACCTTTATACGGCTACAATAATCATAGTCACGACGCCTCTCTGAGTGTGCCAAATCTCCCAGCACAAAGCTTTTGTCCCCCTCTTCATTCAAGAGTCCATGGAAGTAAGACTGCCATCTTCTCCTAATGAGTACCTCATCTACTAGTATTTTGCCATCTTCGTCCTTGATGCACTTCACTTGGTCAAGGTCCTGAGTCCTCCTCTCTCTAGCCTTTGCTAACCTGTATAACTTCTTATCCCCACCTTTATCCTCTAAAGCCGCGTATAAGCTTTCCAAGGCTGCCGTTTTAGCTGCCGTTACCGCTAACTTAGCCTCCTTCCTAGCTATCTTATACGCCTCCCTATTCCTTCGCCTCTCCTCCTCATCCTTACTCTCTACCAACTTCGCATATGACCCCTTTTTTGCCTCCACCTTTCCTTTTACTTCTCCGTTCCACCACCAGTCCCCTCGATGCTTGCTAGAACGACCTCTCGAGACGCCCAACACCTCTCTGGCCGTCTCCCTTATGCAACTAGCGGTCGTATTCCACATATTATCCACATCCCCACTACTCCCCCAAGCCCCCCTAGTCAACAACTTCTCCCCTATTTCCCGTGCACTAGCCATAGTCAGGCTACCCCATTTAATCCTAGGCCGGTCATCCACAATCCTCTTCTCTTTCTCCTTCGTGATCTCTAAATCCATCACTAAGAGTCTATGTTGGGTCGAAAGATTCTCACTTGGGATAACCTTACAGTCTTTACAAAGACCTTTATCACCTGTCCTAAGGAGCAAAAAGTCTATCTGAGTCTTGGCCACCGAACTACGGAAGGTAATCAAGTGCTCCTCCTTCTTCGGGAAACTAGAGTTAGCTACTCTCAACCCAAAGGCTCTAGCGAAATCTAAGAGTGCGGCACCCCCTTCATTCCTATCCCCGAAACCAAAGCCTCCATGCACATCGTCATAACCCCTCGAAGATGCCCCGATGTGCCCATTGAAATCTCCTCCAATGAAGAGCTTCTCAGTATCAGGCAAACCTCCCACTACCTCGTCCAAAACCTCCCAAAAGCGTTTCTTCTCCTCCTCATCTAAGCCCGCTTGTGGTGCGTACGCACTAATAATGTTCAAAGTAGACCCTCCAAGGACTAACTTAATTGTCATCAACTTATCGTTGACCCTCCTAACCTCCACCACTTGCTCTCTCAACTCCTCATCCACTAGGATACCTACCCCATTCCTATTCCTCACACCTCCTGAGTACCACAACTTATACCCGTCTACCTCTCGCGCCTTAGTGCCCACCCATTTAGTCTCCTGGACACACGCTATGCTAATCCTCCTCTTCCTTAGAACCTTCCCTAGCTCTATGGACTTTCCGGATAAAGTCCCTATGTTCCAAGACCCTATTCTCAACCTAGATGCTCCCTTAACCCCCTTACCTCTCCTTCCCCTCGCCCCCGCCCCCGCCCCCGGCCCCACCCCCGACCTCGCCCCCGCCCCCGCCCCCGGCCCCACCCCCGACCCCGCCCCCAGACCTGAGTGCGACCGATGACATGACCCTACTCGACCATCATTCACCAAAGCCACTAAAATGTGCGCTATAATCAAGGCTAAACCAACTCCACCAACTACTCTATACTAAACAACTATATGACAAGAAAAGCAAAATAAGGTACAAGAGATCGGAACTACACTACCAAACACGATATAGAGCCAATAATTTGCTTCTCGAATACACTACACGTCAAAATCAATATAAAATTTAAAAAATTAAAAAATTTAAAAAACTAGACAGCGGGTGTTAAACAATGACAGAAATGTCAACCTAAATAGGCTATCAAGAATGCGATAAAAAACTGAGGACGAAAATAAAGGCTAGGGATAGAAGTCACCGGGGTCAAGCTGTGAGGAGAGAAGGACGGTCTGCTTGCTAAAGTGGTTGGATTCCGGCAAGGTGGGGTGTCGAAATTGGTCGCCGGAATCTTCTTGTTTGCCGGAATCTTGGTGGTCGTCGGAAGCTCGGTGGATGCCGGAAATTGACCCGGATCTGAGGTTGCAAAGGACCTGCAAGGAGAAGATACACAAGAAACACAAAGAAAATAGAGAAAGAGAGCAAACAAAAGGGGATTTCTTGATTACTCCTCAAACAGTAAAGGAAATGGTAAAGATTGGATTTTTACAGCACAAAACACATCTACCCTTTCAAAAAAGATTGATTTTTTTTAAGCAAAATTTTGAAACTGGAGAAATGGGTATTGTAGTTAATTAACTGTTTAACTAAAACAAACCAAATTTCGAAGATTTCAATGAACACAAAAGCAAAAAAGATTGATTTTTTAAAATTTTTTTTTGGAGCAAAATTTGGAAAATGGAGAAATGGGTATTGTAGTTAATTGACTATTTAACTAAAACAAAGCAAATTTATGGATATTTCAATGAAGAACAAAGCAAAAAAGTAGACAAAAAAGATTGATTTTTAATTTTATTTTTTGGAGCAAATTTTCAAAAATGGAGAAATGGGTATCGTAGTTAATTAACTATTTAACTAAAACAAACCAAATTAATGGAGATTTCAATGAAGAACAAAGCAAAAAAGTGGGAAAAAGTAGCAAAAAAAGATTGATTTTTTTTTTGGAGGAAAAAGAAAAAGGTTCAAAAAGCTTAAAACTTTTTTCTTTTTTACTTATTTAGAGAGAAGAAAAAAAGGGTATATGGAAGAAAAGTGACTGAGAATTTGCCGGCAAGTAAACACGGCGGCGGAAGGCGGTGGATTTTAGAGAGAGAAAGAAGAGGAGGATATATTGAGAAGCACTTTTAAATAATTTAGCCAAACACTAATTGCTTCTCAATTTTTTTTTTTTTTTTTTTTTTTTTTTTTTTTTTGTAAAGCGCCTAATTTACGCAGCCACCTTCTAGGAAGGGTTCTGTTTCAACTAAGCCTCGAATGTAATACTAATAGTTGTATAGATTTATAAATTTATCTTCTAAACTTTGTAAAGTTTCAGCTTCTTCAACCTCAATTCCTGGTAAAGCTGCTTGATGATCTTCAAGTTCAGCGCCATCATCACTATCAAATCCAATGAGGTTATCTATGGCTTGTTCTGCTACTTTTTGCAACTTTGGTCTTCCAACGTTTCTTCGCTCGGCGTTGATCCAATCTCTAAACAACACCGATACCTCCAAACTGTCTTCTGCTAAGGAATATCTATGATCTCCAATTTGAAATCTTGCCGCGCTAAAAGCTTGCTCCGAAGCAACTGATCATCCTTGAATAACTAGCACGTCTCTCACCATCTTGCTATGTTTTGGAAAGAGTTCTTCACGACATTTCCACCAATCCAATAGCTGTGGTATGCCATCCGTAGTTGGAATATTATCAACACCCTGTTCAAGATACTTAGAAAATTCACACTTATTAGAAAAATCAAGACCAAGTTGTGATCTTGCTTTACCATGGACACCTGATCTCGACGTAGAAGTTTGAGGGGCATGATCAAGATTTTCTAAAGTCACAGTATATTTGTCATACATTTTCTTAGCCCAAATTTTAATACTATCTTGACATGTTATTAAATCTGGTGTTTCTTGTGGTGAAATATTTAAATTAGTATAAATTTCTCTAACTAAAGCTTTTGCACCAACTTCTTTATATTCCGGGTTAAAAAGAATTGCAGTTAAATAAATTTGTGGAATAGGAAAAAATATTTTTTAAATTTTTTAATCATAGCTTCAATAGAATCTTTAAAATATGAATTTTGTTTATAGATAGCAAAAAGGCATGAAATATTCCAAATATGTATTAAAATTTCACTAATAGTAGGATAATATGTTCCAGAAAAAAATTTGGTAGCATCAAAAAATGATTTTAAAAAGACTTTAAGTGCTTCTACTGCATCCCAATCATTGTCCGCAAGTTTATCATCAGGATAAGCATTATGACTATTAAACATCATAGTAATAGGTTTTTTATACTTATAAGCAACTTCAAGCATTTCATAAAAAGAATTCCATCTAGTTTTAACATGTTTTGGAACTTTTCTAAATGGAACTTCACAAAATTTACAAAAATCTTTATATTGTTGAATTCTACTATTATTATTCATATGAAAAATTCAAAAAATTGTATTTTCAACTTTATCAATACAACTATCAAATACCCTAATACCATCTTTCACAACTAAATTTAATATATGTGCACCACATTTGATATGAAAAGCATATTTACTAATTGGACAAAGTCTAGTTTCTAGCATAGTCATAGCATTTAAATTAGCAGAAGCATTATCTAAAGTAATACTAATTACTTTATCAGTAAGATAAAAACGTTGTAAAATTTTTAATACACTTGAAGAAATATAAGCACCAGTTTTTTTTTGTTCACAAATTTTATAAGTGATAATTCTTTTTTGCATTATCCATTTATAATCAATCCAATGTGCAGTAACAGTTAAATAATCAAATCCGTTAGGACTACGACCCATATCAGTGGTAATAGAAGCCCTACAATCCATCATATAAAAATATTTACGAAGATATTGCATATGTTTTTCATAAAATTCAAAAATATCTCTTTTTACCATGCTTCTTGTAATACCTTCAAAACTGGGATAAAATGTATCCCGAATATATCTTATAAAACCATCATGTTCTCCAAAATTAAAAGGCAAACCACAAACAACAACAATTTTAGCAAAATTTTCACGATCACGGTCCCTATTATAGGGCCGTTGTGAAACATGACCAGCGGGGTATGAAGGATTTAGTGAGGTTTGAATCATGTTTGACCCGCCAACAGAAGGTCCAACGCTAGAGCCAGCATCACCTTGACTAGCTAAATATGCTTGCCACTCTCTCGGATGTTTCTTAAGCAAATGAGTTTTTAACCCCCCCAGTCGAACCTCCACTAGCACCAGATACATATTTCCAACTTTGTTTACAAATACGACATGTAGACACAGTTTTTTCTTCATTTAAAAAACAAAATTTCCACACAACTAATTTTAAAGGATGTTGTGGTTTGGTCTTACCCCTCACTGGAGCAATAGGGGGAAGATCAGCTCTAACTTGAGGATTATCCTGAGTTGGAGCTTGGGGAATAGTGGGGGCGGGGGCAATAAAGGGACTAGTCGGTGTATCAGTTTCTTCTAAATCATCATCCTCATGCATTTCTACTTCTTCATTTAATTCATCTTCTAAAGCATTATACATTCTTTCATAAGCTTCGTTGGGAATAGGGTCATCCGTAGTAAATGGAAAATTAGTTTCATTAACATGCGTAAATTCATCTGTATTAAATCTAATTTGAGGAAGAGCAGGGCGGAGAGAAGAACTAGAAGAACCACTACCTATTTTACCCTTCACATAACTTTTTGTTCTTGAAATAATACCTTTTTACCGGATTTTTTTTGAGATGGATCCATAATATAATAAAATATAAAATTAGCAAATTAAAATAAACAAATCACAAGTTCACAAATTCACAAATAAATCACAACTAATAAACAAGAATAAAAATTAAAAAATTAAAGAGTGGAACGAATATACCAAACGTCTGCTGTAAAAACAGACGATTATAACTGAAATTTGAAGAAGATTGCTCCTCCAAAATTCACCAAATTATACTTCACTTGCAAAATAATAAAAATAATTATAGAATTTGTAAATATTAAGAGATGAAAATTGAGAGAGAATGAGAGTTGAATGGATGAATAAAAATTAAAAGGGGAAGGGGTATTTATAATGAAAAAATAGGAGGGGGGTTGTTGGGGGGTGCTGGGGGGGGCTAGTGGGTGCTGGGGGGTGGGGGGTGGGGGTGGGGGGGCTAAAATAGCCGTTGGGTGGCTGAAATAGCCGTTACCCAACGGCTTTAAACGTTTAAAAAATAAATAAATAAATTTGTTGACCGGTTGACCGACCGGACCGGAACCGGTTTGTCACCGGTACAAACCGGTATCGGTTTGCCGGTATGGATCAGTAATTCCGGTCTATTCCGGTACCGGTACCGGTCCATTCCGATCAATTCCGGTACGTATCGGACCGGTATGGACCGGTACCGGTACCGGAATGGACCG
>QJPP01002508.1:0-52980 GCA_003996215.1 Jaltomata sinuosa | reverse complement strand
TAGGATGGGATGCCGGAGGGTTTGTTTTCACTTGTTTGTGTTCCTCGGTTGTATTGGCGGCCGGGGGACTGTAGGTAGATTTTTGCTATTTACTTACAGAGTTGTTCTCTATTAGGGATGAGTATGAGATTGGTTACTGCTAGACTGTTTGTTTCTGGATTTGAGATTGTTATGATTAGTTGGGTTGATTCATGTCTTGAGCATGCCTATTATTACTCTTTCTCTCTTCTTCTTACACTTGAGGTTACCGGTATACCGTCCATTCCGTAAACTTATTTTGTATACACTGTTGTTGCAAGGACCCCAGGTGCGTTATTTCTTACTTTCACCTGTGCCTATGGTGTGTATATTCTTCTTACTAGCCTCACATGTGGTTCTGTTGTTTTCCCTCTGGGCTAGTTCCTGTGTACCTTTTCGTTGATTTCTGTGACTACTTGCTTCTATTCTGTCTATTACTGCGCTTTTATCTTATATGTGCCCAGTCGGCCTATGATACCTACTGGGTACCTTATGCTTCGCATTTGGTGCTCACCCCTACCCCCTGCATCTTTGGGTGCAGATCCTAGCGCGGGCCATCGCCGTTAGATCGTTGTGATTCGTGCTTGGAGATCTGTTGGAGACTACTTCAGGCTGAGGGTGAGCTCTTGGCGATCGGAGCTTAGCTTTAGTTTATCTTTTGCTTCATGTACTCTATTTCCATTCAGAGACATCTGTATATATAGTTTTGGTTTACTTGTACTCCATGTATGTAGTTTGGCTCTGTACTATGATACCAGGTCTTGGGGTTTGGTTTAGTTTTCGCATGTGTATATATTTATTTACCTGTTATCTATTTTATTCGTCTTGTTCTCTTATTTGTTAGATAGTAGCCCATTACTAACTGTTCTGGGCTACAGGGATTGGTTCACCTACCGGGGGTTGTAGGTGCCATCATGACCGAGAAATCGGGTCGTGACAATTTTGAATCAAGAATTCACAACATGATTATCAATTTATCTTAAAATACTACAATATGAGCGTACAATATATTTTTGAGAGGACTATTGTTAACCGAGAAGGGTATGAATTAAGATAACACATTCTCCAAAATTATGTGTGTCAGTATAGGATAGGATCGTTGTTGACACCCATTTTTTACCCGCCACATTACGAATTAATCTTGAGCCTTTTTGAATTTTTAAATAATTTTTTGAAATAATTATTTTGGAAAAAAGGATAAAATATTTTTTTCAAATCAGCTTTATAATAGTCTTGAGTAACAATTTATATCTTTCATATTTAATTATGTGAAATTTATATAAGTTTATTTAAAGAACTATTTTAAATTTTAATTTCATAAGAAAATCCTTTTAAAAGATTAAAAGTTTGATTTTCCTCTAAATTAATTCAAAATGAGAGATTAATTAAAAAATAATTTTATAATTGTTAAAGGAGGTAATTATGGGTTAAACATAATAATTATTTCAAATTGTTTAAATTAATCAAGCTCAAGAATTAATTTTAATTGATTCGTCTCTATTTCAGTTCTAGCCTATTTTCTTAAAACTATTTTAATTTTAGCCAAATACCACCTATTTATTCCTAAATTGGCCACATTTTGCAAAATGTGGCCAAATCCTCAATACACCTTATAACTCCTTCATCAGCCAAATAACTTGGGCCAAAACAATCCCTAATCCGCCAGGCCCATCCCATTTCCCCTTTATTATTTTCTCCTAGCCCACTTCT
This sequence comes from Jaltomata sinuosa, assembly GCA_003996215.1. Taxonomy (NCBI): domain Eukaryota; kingdom Viridiplantae; phylum Streptophyta; class Magnoliopsida; order Solanales; family Solanaceae; genus Jaltomata; species Jaltomata sinuosa. The sequence continues at coordinate 51,252 of QJPP01002508.1, read as the reverse complement.
CTTCCTCTCCAACCCGACCCAATACATCCTCTACACTCCCATATACTCTGCTTTCCCTTTCTTCTCTCATCAGACAAAACCAAATGACCCCTTTGCTCTTCACCCATCTCTCCTCTCTCAATAACAACTCACAAACCCTAGTCGCCGCCCCTTCATTCCCAATGTTCCCCTCACCTCTTCGTACCCTTATCGCGTGCCAAGCATGAGGGTTTGTACCACACAGGTACTGGGGTGATGACGTGGAAGCAATCCACACCTCTCCATCGTCCATGCTCAAAATCCCGCTCAAGATTTGTACCAAAATGGTACAATCGTCCAGCTGTTAGCCTTATCTCTTAGAAAATTCAAAATTCTTCAAGGAAATTCCCAAAAAAAAACTTGAAATTACCCTTTCCCACATCGCACAAACGACCCCAAATCCTCAAAAATCATCAACCCTCCGTCTTATTCCCCTTCACCTCCGTTTATAAGTACAAATGGTGAGATGTCCAGGTTATAGAAGAACCTAGAAATTGATAGCTAGCCTCCCAACGTTCCTCTCCTTAAATTCACGGTGAATCACCTTAAATTTGTATTGAGGTGGTACAAACGTGGCTGAATCAGGATGGAACAATTTCGAATTTCAAATTTTCTCAAAGGAATATCCCATTTTTGCCATCAGTTTTCCCCCTCTTTCTCACCCGTTTCCCCCCTATATAAACCCTCCCTTTTTATTGTGTGAGGTAGCGGACTTTTAGGAAAAAATTGAGGATTTTGGAGAAGCATTTCTATAATCCTACGTAATCAAAAATCCCAGAAAGAAAATATTTTAAAAGTCAAGTTCCGTTGAAATCAGTGGATCTCCGGTGGTGAAAATCTCTTCGATGAGGCTCGTGGTCCCGATCGCTGCTCCGAAAAAGGTAAATCCCTCATCTCTTTCTTTACTCTTTCTCTTCTTCATCTCCTTGTAGTATGATGTAGATTTTTGTTCTTTTTTCTCCTTTCTTTAGAAATAATTCTGCTAGTTTTTAGGCTGGTTATGTTGTGAGTTCTGTTTTAGTTATTTAGAATTTCTCATGTTGGTTTCGAAGCTGGCCTTGTTTTTTTTTGGGGGGGGGGTAATACTTGTGCATATTAGGATAAATAAGGGGTCTGTTTTGAGAGTTAAGGCTGCTGCTATTTTCTTTCAAATTGTTAAACCTTCACTAGAAGTTGGTTACTGTTTTATGAGTGTTATATGCTTATATGGATATCGCTTTGAGTTTGCTTAAATATTTTCCTCAAAAACAAGTTTACTAAGCATAAATGAGGATGGTTTATGATGAGTTTGGTTGACTCCTTCGTATGATTCGATTTTGTTAAATTTGTTTGAGGATCAGTGATATACGTATATTCATTTTTTCTCGATATAAGATGATCTTTAGGTATTATCGAATAGATAAGAATCAGCATAAATCGCTTCATCTGTTTGTTTTTCTTAGTTGAGTCTAACTTGACTAAATTTTGTTATGGATTTTGATTGTTTACTTTTCCGTCTCTTTATACTTATTGTTCAATTTCATAGTTGAAATATGTTGTTGCTTTGCCTAAAGAAATCTTCTCTTTTTCCTTTAAATGATATATAGCATTTTATTTCCGTATGTGTTGACAATCATCTGCTATATGTTTATCGAGTATGAACTGGGTTGTTTTCATCTCTCTCTCTAGCATAATCTTACGTAGGTTTTTTGCTTCGCTTCCATCTTATTTTACTCGAGAACTTGAGTGTGGGCTAGAACCGATTGTTTACCTCACTTGGCTGCTTTTATTTTGACACCACGATTAAGCTAGTTGACAAAAACCATGTCATTCCATCTGCTTGAATCGAGTTTTCTTCTCTTTTCCTCAAAATCTTTGTACTGATGTTTGATGCCTTTCTTCCAAATTTTTATAATTCCCAGTAGCCTGAAGATTCATTCCTAGGTGTTAATTGAAAGATTTTAAGTTAGCATAAGTTTATCGAGTGACTAGGCTGTTTGATCTTCGTCTTCCTTGCTTGATTAAATTTGTGTGAAGATAAATTGGTTCATGTGACTAGTAAGATGTCGAGTGTGTTATGGAAAATAGGTTTCTTCTCTTACTTTGTTTTAAAGATGCTGTTTTATGAGTGTGTTTCCATTCGAAAATTTGATTATGTTTTCCTTAGCATCTGTGATTTTCTTTTCTTTCTTTCTCTTGTATCACACCTCCCATTGATCATTATCCTTGCAATTATTTGAGTGTCTTTTAAATTCGTAATGCAATTACTAATCCATATGTTCTTTCCTTTGCATGAACACCTTTGATTCCATTCGGACTCATTCCTTCGCATCTCGTTGGTCTAGCCAGCCCAACACACTTGAGTCAACAATGCCAAGTTCGAAAAGGACTACTACGCGACATTGGAAGCTGATATACGAATCTAGAAATAAGCAAACAGTAATATATAGCCTGTAAAGTGGCTGATATACAATGGAAATGGACTAAAGCCCATGACGAAACAACAGTAACAGCGGTAACAGTCCGAAGGGACCAGACTTGATGGAAATGGGACCAAAAGTCCAAAAGCAGCGAAGTGGGCCTTAAAGCCCAAGTTAGATTTAGGACAGGGATTATTGGACAAGAGTCCGAATTGATTAGGCCAAAAGGCTTAATCTTTTCTCTTTCCCTTAAACTCTTTGTATTTTGTGTTAGTTAAACTTATCTTGTACCAATTTGAATTAACGTTTAACTTGGTTGAGTTACCCCAAACGAGTAAACATTCTTGTTTTATTTCTTAAAAGCATTTACTGTCTCCATAAGAGCGAATTACGCTCACAGAATGGTTTCAAAAGAGCATATTTTCTTTTCCTGAAATATAAGTACCAACTCTTTTTAATCCGGTCAAATCTTCTATGTTTCTTAAAATCAAATTAAAAATAAGGTGTTTTTCTCAAGATAAACAAATCAGGATCTTCTCAAGAGTTAGTCAAGAATAAGTTATTTTCAAACAAGTCTGGATAACCGCAAGTTAGCGGATATCCTGAGTGCCTTCAAAACCTTCTCGAGATATTAATAGGAACCTCTTACCCTTAATCTCTTTATTTTTAAAATCTTTATATGTTTAGATTTTAGAAATTTTTAAAGGTTTTCTTAATTTCCCTTTAATTAATTAAGTGGCGACTCTTTCTTTTACTTGGAAATATTTTGAAACTTTAATTAGATTTTCTAAATGATTTTCAAACGAACAAGTCATTTTTCGACAAAACAGAAATGGCGACTCTGCTGGGATAATTCAACTAGGTTCTAACCTTATTGTTTGAAACTAACTTATTTGACTAACTATTCGGGTTTGTAATGGATAGTAAAAGTAGTTATTTGTAATTTACGTGTTTAATTTTTGCAAATTGTAAACTGTCATTGCATTTCATGGAACGCTTCCCCAAACGGTATTTTATTTTGTTTTGGATTGCAAAAAGGACGGTTATGCGGGTCGCAGCCGTTGCTATCACTTAAAAACCCAAACAATTCTTGAGCACCCTGATGGGTAGTTGGATCGTTGGCCGATTCGATAATCGTCATTGCCTCACCCCGAGCTGTCCACTCGGGTTCCCAGTCTACTATTTCAAAACCCACTTTAGGCATTGGCTTAGGATGACCCAATACCTAAGGGGTATGGGTTTCATTAGTAAGACCACCTTGTGTTCGAAAGGGCCCACAGCCCGAAAGAACAATCATCCCCTACGTGCTCAATTGAAGGATGTGATGTCGAGTTGTACGAACCATTGTCCCTCTGGATTGGGATACATTTAGATAGTATTTTAATTTTGAAGATTGTCATCCGAAAGGCGTTCGGAATTTGCAAGAAGTTTGAGAAGTTCGAGGACGAAGGACCAGCCACGGCGGACTAGTACCCCTGCGCGGGACTGATATTGATGTACATTTCCTTTTTCCCTCGATTTTGTACCCCCATTTCATTATCTAATAGATATGTATAAATATATTTTGGGGTAATGGAACGTTTACAAACGACATAAATATCCATCAATTCGTTAGACCTACCTTTGGCGTAAAAAGATCACATATCCGTGTAGGACGCGCTATGAACTGTTATGTGATATAACTGTCTTATGTGCTTATGTTCGTTGCTCGAATCAAAGGTGAATTGATCCGCTCCTATATTTTTAAACCCATAAGCATATTATAAGTTCACCACGCAAGGTCCGACTAAAATCGCTTTTGGAGTTCTTCAAATTTCCCCAAAAAAATCTAAAGACTTTTTAAAAACCCTTTTAAGTCTTGTTCTGAAAACGAACTCACAATATCCGAACTATATCCTTTCAGGACCCGTTCCCTATCCTTAAGAGATTTTCATTTCCCCACTTCGACAAAGATACCAAAAAAGTTTAGAAGACACAAGACTCGACAAGTCAAATCTCCTGATGAAATCTACCTACCCCAAAATTGATCTTGTCCGTCGAACCCTCGAGCCAATAAATACCCGTGGATCAATTTGCCTTGATGAAAAGCAACTTCTTCCTGGTTGGATATCTTGTATTGTTAATCACTAACGGGATCTAACATATCGGCCTTTGAGTTATTTTACTTCAACAGGTAATAGAAATTGATTTGTGTTGGCAAAACTGGCTGAACATCCCTACTTCACCCGCTCAAAGGCACAGATAGATTCATCCTCTAACTCTCGCTTCGCTAAGGGTAAAATGATTGATAGTGAAGAAGAGAATGTCTTGGTCGTGAGAGACAATGTTATCGCTGAACAAATGAAATAATTGCGAAACTTGCAAGAAAATTGGAAAAGATGCAAGAAGAGGTGCAAAAAGCCAAAGATATGGCAATCTTGGCTATTGCCGCTAACACGCCAACTCTGGGTAACTCCCAGCCTCCTGTCCAAATCCCTCCACTCAATTCCCCATTAACTGAGAACCGCCCAGGAAATATCCCCCATGCCTCCGCACCTAGACCTTCCAACAAACATCTCTCCAAAAATCCTCCTCATATCGGATTCTCATACCAGATCCATACGCCTTCTGTCCATCACACTAACCAAAACAACAATCCAAGTGCCTACCTTCCACAAAATCTGCCTCCAAATTTTCAAAATACACCAATGAATACCCATAACTCCCGAAATAACCATCCCAACATCATCAATCCACGAAATTATACCCCCCACATATCCAAATTCCATCCCACATGTCCAGCCTCCACCTACCCAAAATATGCCACCAACCACTTTCTATACTATGGTAGAACCATACACCACTCTCCAAGAATGCCCTGAGCTGGATCACTATGAGGATAAAGAGAAAGAATTGAGGACCGCGGAGAAGAAGCGTGATCATGTCATGGCCCAGATGATCTAGTTAAGATCGGTGAAATTGTCAAAGAGGGTCTTCGCAGTGGCAAGATTGCCAAGGCCTCAGCATCCGCAGGATCGATAGGGTTTTCCAAGAAAAAGAGGGAAGAGGTATCTTCAGTGACCTCTAGTCCTAGACCGAGATCGCGAAAATATTTCGGGGCCAACTACAAAAAATCACTTGTTCCAACAACCCCTCCCCCAGCTCCACAAAAGCCTCAATCGATTTACTATACTCAGCCCATTTACCAAGCTCCATAACTAAATGTGCAACCCACTTGCCAAGCTCCTCCCCAAAACTTTCAGATATATAGGGAGGCTCTCGAGAACCAGAATAATCGTCAGGTTCCCTCTCCCGCCAATGATAATCTCCCTTATCAGAATTTGGAAAAGAAAGTTCCTCGGACTTTCACCCAGTTAGCTGAAATTAGAACTTGATTATATGAGAGATTGATGGCTGCCGAATTTATCCAGCCCATTCCACCCAAACCTGCAAATCCTGACTCTCATTTCTTCAGGGATGAACAATATTGTTCTTATCATTCTGGAGGAGTCAGATATGATACAGAAGATTGCATTAACTTGAGGCACACAATTCAGGATTTGATTGATCAAAGAGTGGTCACACTACAAGCAGCACCACCAAATATTAATAATAACCCACTCCCGAATCACGGAGAAGCCACTATTAACATAATAGAGGTCGATGAAGAATGGGTTGTGGGCAAGTCAACAGTGCTGGTTAGCCCTAAAAAGCAGGAAATGCCAAAAAAAGCTATAGCTACCTTGAGTATTGCTAGCTACCCTTTGAAGGGTTAATGCGCAACAAGGCCTTGCACGTTAATGGTTGTGTCCCTGTGACTGAAGAAGTCCCAAAAGAAAGCGATTTCTACACCGTAGAGATTGTCAATGCCACGGGAGAAGATCTTGTTCCTCAAATCCCCAAGCCACCTATTTATAAAATGCTCGCAACCGCGATACTAGTAAGCGTATATGAACCAGGTCTCAGATTAGGCAAGAGTTCTGATGGTATGACTGAGCCAATAAGAATCCTTGGAAAGATGATCAAGCATGGGTTAAAGTATGTAGTCCAAGAAGACAAGGCGGAGAAGCAGTCAGGATTGCCAAAGCCATTACTTCACCTATATCAGCCATTCCCAGTGCGTATTGGTTCCCCAAACGATGGGTTAGAGGATGGAATAGGAAATATGTTCGAGGAATGTGATGCTATCCCCGAAGAAGCCATGATCAGCAATGCCAGGCCTGGCAAAGAATTACAGAACTGGGCCACAACTCCCCTCGTGACTCTCCACTCGGCTGGGTAGACAAAGATTATGTTTTATGAAAATTAGTGATGGTCCGGATGAGGCTCCGTGACCCATCCTTTATGTTTTCAATTTTCTCGTACTATTTTACCTCTTACCCAAAGGCACAGACCTGCATTCATGCGGGTTATAGCCATAATTTATAAATATTTTTGGATTTCAAAGAAAAGCCTACCTTATTGCGAAAACTTTGCTATATGATTGCTGGTCATTATCTTTCTTGCTTTGTTTATGATTTCAGTAACAATAGCTTAAAACCTGCCATTGTCATGTCATGTCAAGAGCTTAACGAACAAACCAAGCTAGACGATAATGATTTTGAAAGGTATGTTGAAGAAATCATGGTTCTGGAATGAACAACCAAGAAGTCTAAGAACTTTGAAGACCGGGAAAAGCCCCACCTGGAAGGGATTGAGGTAGTTAATCTGGAAAATGACGGTCAAGTTGAAGAAATCAGCATTGGTGTTCATTTGTCAAAATCATAAAAGAAAGAACTTATCAATCTGCTCGAGCCATACATCGATATCTTTGACTGGTCCTACAATAATAGGACAAGAATGAGTACAAACATCATCTCCCAAAATTTATTGGTCAATTCAGAATTCAATCCAGGGAATGGACAGTCAATCCTTCCCTCCTACGAGACAAAGGAAAGTTTGCACCAAACTGGACAGGATTGTACATCATCCAAAAAGTGCTATCTAGAGGAGCTTTGATTTTATCCGAGATGGATGATCAAGTATGGCCCAAGCCTATAGAAACTATGATGCCGTAAAGGGATACTACGACTGAAGGCGACTTCTTTTCCTTCTATTTTCTTTCCATGTAATCGCACTTTCTAATTGTAATCGTTTTGCACTTAGTAAAAGCTTAAATATTCCCTATCCTCTTTGTACGAACTACGTTTGACCTGAATTCTCAAGAATGCGATACGTAGGTGGCCTTTGTCGGCCTCGGTCATCCCTTTAATTATTTCCAACATTCTCCCACTACGAGTGTGAGAACTATGTTTGACCTGATTCTTGCCTCAATGGGATACGTAGGCGCCACAACGGCTTGGTTATATCACCCAGGAAATGGAAACTAGGGCAGAATTTTCGAGAAAGGAATCTCGAAAATTCAAGAAGGCAAAGATTGTCCTCCAAGCAAATAGAAATACAGAATATACCAAAGAGCAACCAAAATAAATATCAAGAAAGAGTCTCGTAGCCCCCACAGTGTCACGACCCGATTTCTCAGGCCATGATGGCACCTACAGCCCTCCAGTAGGCGAACCAATTCCCGTAGCCCAAAACAGTTAGTAATGGGCTACTACCTAACCAAAACACACCAGCAAGCAGAAAGAAGCGGAAGCAGAATATAACGATAAGACAAAACTGAAGCAATTTACCTGAATATATACATAATGAAACTACACCAACCCCAGGACTTGGTATCGACAGTACAAAAGCTTCTAATAGAATACAAGTGCTAGAAGTAATAAAATGATAAGTACAACCGTCTCCGAATATACAAAGAGTAACAATATAAAAGATGAGATGTGGTCAAGCCTTAATCGTCAGGCGCTCACCCTAGTCTCGAATATCCATAAAATATACACGAGTCTCCAACACGATCAACGGCGAGAACTTAATAAATATCTGCACAAAAAGTGTAGAAGTGTAGTATGAGCACCAAAACAACGGGTACTCAGTAGGCATCATTGGCCGACTAAGCGCATATAAGATATAAACACAAGTAAGTAACAGATAGCAAGAAAGCGGTCACTGAAGCAATAAGCAAGGCACAAGGAGCTAGCACAAATCATCCATAACCAAGAGCTACAAGTAACACATGCTAGCACAGAGATACAATTACACAGAATCATAGGTGAACGAAAGGAGAACACACCTGGAGTCCTTGCAAAACAATATAAGTAAGTAGAGAGAGAGAGAGTTGAGAAAATAGCGGTATACCGGTAACCTCAAGTAAAAGGAAAGGATGGAGAGCAGTCTAACATACTCAAAATGGAATCAACAAGTATAAGGAAATCATAACACCAATCCAATCACATGATAGCATAACCTTGGAATCACCTCACAAGTACAACCCTAGGATGAAATAACTAGACCACAATAACCGAGAGATACCACTCAACTTCCCACAAGAATAGAACCAGAATCTCACACTTTTCTCAGAAAGCCACACAAAAGTGTCTCAATAAGATAGGACTCCCTAGCGCACTCAATAATCAGACATCCCACAACCGAAGCCTCAACAGTTTAACCATCACTAATCTTTTTCTAACTGAGTGCCAAGACAAGCTCTAAATAAAGACAGGAGTAAATATAGTCTACCTACAGTCCCAACGGTCGCCCATACAATCGAGGAATGCAATCAAATGAAAACTAACCCTCCGGCCTCCTATACAACCAGAGCGTACACTGAACACATAGCAAACAAGGGTGGAATCAATGCATGATATGATATGATGTGATAGTTGATGCACCCAAATTACACCTCTAAAAGAAGCACAAGCGGTCGCTGTTCAAATATATAACCCAACTAAAAGTTGGGGTCGATCCCACAGGGAATATGGTAGGACTAGGGTCAATTAGTGTTTACTCAGTCTTTTAGTCATTTATTTCCCGCAAAGAGGGGGTGTTTTAAAGTAATAAGTAATTATTGTAAATCAAAAGTAAACAAGTAACAGAGATCAATTTCAACAATTGTTATCAATAAGAGAAGTGACTAGGGTACCATGAGATCATAACTTAGTAAGGCTTTTGTACTTGGTAAACTAGTTTGGTGCTTAGTATGCAGAATCGGTAAGTTAGGTTCACCTAATTCCTTGGTCCGGCAACTAGGTGAATTTTACCACATGCCTTGGTTCGGCCGCGGGTGTCGCTTTATTAACCCTTACCCTTGATCCCAGATTAGCTATTCCCGAACAAGGTCAAGCTATTAGATGAGGGTTGATAGCCTCAAATCTAATTGTTAACAACCCTTTTCCTATCCGTTACCTTCTTGGTCCGGCAAGTAAGGATAAGGCGAGTTCTAACATTGCGCACCGTTAAAAAGCAACCAAAACAAAGAGAAGAAAAATACATGCATGAACACCTCCCCAGATTACCTAAGTACTTTTCCTACTTTGTTAATCCTTCATGGTTCCCACAACCCTAGTTGTGGATTTAGCTACTCATGTTCATAAGCATGCAATTAATGTTTGTTTGAGCAATCATCAAGAGATACTTACAAATAAGAACAAAGAAAATTGGAATCTTGAAGAGTTATCTCAAGAACACTTTAATATCATGAACTTGTGTCCGAAATCAATGCCAAGATCAAAGTACCAAAGGTCCGAAAATAACTTGAAATAATTCGTGAACAATTAGTAACCACACGTAACAACCATAAAATAAAACCTAGGGTAAAGTATTTATAGACAAAGAAGCCAAATCCTAATAAAACTGGGAAAACTAGACGCGGTCAGATTTGATGGGTCGCCTCACGGGCCATCGCTGAGGCAATGGGCGTCGCGGGTGCCCATTGGCCTTCTATAGGTCTTCAGAAAATTCACTGCCACATTCCCACGAGCTGGGGTCGACAGGATGTCACAGCTACGACGCCTGTCGCTGTCTGACGTAGCCCCTTTTGATCCTTTTCCAGCTTCCCTGCCAGGTTCCCACGGGCGTCTTGTCATGGGACATTGGGCTGGTGACGGGACATCATGGAGCCCATCGTACTTCCTTTACCCTTAGCATAATCTCCTGGAGCACTTTGACAGGCAAGGCTATGCCCCATCGCGTCTGCCACGGGCAGTTTGCCAGCCCGTCGAGGCTCTCCAGACTTAGCACTTCTGCTGCCTCACTTTAATGGTCAGCCCCATGGGACATCGTGGATGTGACGCCCGTGGTGTCCTCTTTTTTGCCCTGAAAACTACAACTTTTGGCATTCTTTTCTACTTCCTACCTTGTCCTTGCACACTTAACAAATGACATTAAATCCAACTAAAAGTACTCAAGAACTCCCAAAAATCCTATGTTTTAAGCGTCAAAAGTGTCGTCAAATCCCGGCACATCAACACCCTCAACTTAGAATCTTTTCTTGTCCTCAAGCAACAGACACAAAAACAAAACTAAATGATGCTTAAGCAAAAGAAAATCAAGAACTATGGCAGTCTTTTGCTTCATCAATTCAATACACAACAAGAACCCCCCCCCCCCTCTTCTTTCAATACAAAAATCAGTGCATATGTTCCATTCATCAAGACAACACAACGGGATCCAAGGATGACATTACCTTATCAATAGATGACCTGACATACACATATGAGATTTACACTAACAGTTAGTAGTCAAAATCGCTCTAGTGCCCTCACTACAAAGAAGTCCCTCTCACACAGTAACACAATTATATTTTAGGTACTGAACTAAACACTCGCACTCAAAAAGATATTCAAGCAATGTGTGCACAATACCATAGGCTTGCCCTTATTTTCTATGCCTCAGTTTTGAGCAATTGGGTTAGGATCACTATAGGACTTTCTCGACTTATAATGTAGGCTTGGGGACGGGTATGATAGATATAGGAAATAGTGAATAAACTCTCCTTGACACTACGCTATCTTGATACCACCCAACAGACCACTTTTACTCTTTTTCTCCCTTTTTATTGTTTTTTTTTCAACAAGTGACAGGTGCGGCTTTTGTTTCAGACTCACTTATTTTTATTTCTTTTCTTTTCTTTTTCTTTGCTTTTCTTCTTCCTTTTTTTTCTTTTTCTTTTTCTTTTCTTTAACATAGCCGTCGCACCCGTTTTCTCTCCTTTTTATTTCTAACCTCTTCTATTCATACCCAAACTTCTTACTCACCTCTACAGTAGCCACCCTCAACTTAGGCGATTTGCCTGAGTTGAGGTACACAATGTCCAAAGAGGGACCAGGGCCAAACTAAAGGTTCATAACAAGAAACAGGAAAGGTGATTAGGCTAAACAACAAAAAGGGCCGATGCAGGCTCAAAATCAGGGATCAAAGGGTATTAAATCATTTGGTCGGTCTTTTGGGATAAAGTGGACTAATTCAAAAATGGCCTATGATCCTTTCCTAACCAACTACTCTACGACCTTGGCACGACTAACCGGGCAAGTTCTAGATTGGCACACAAAGCAAGAACCCAACAAATTTAGCTCACAAACACATGGCACAGAGTCGACAGTCACATACTACCTATCAGGTTCGTACTCTAGCATAAGCCAATCATCAAATCGATAAACACAATGTCATGCAGGGATCCACAATGGTCAGTCAATCAGAACCAGATACTAATATGAACACTCAAAATTTTGGAGGGGGTCTCCAGTTTTTCAATTCAAATCCAGTTCAAAAATCACATCATATAATGCACCAAGTTCCTTTTCTTCTTTTACTATATACAACATATCCTAAACGTGTCGGTTCAACAAAAATTATAATCCTTAGGGAAAGAACACAGGCAAGAAAACACTAAGGAGTCGGGTACCTTGTGAGTACCCTCAGGGTTTACCCCCCATGCAGCGCTTGATTTAACATCGCGACACGACCTGGGTCTCTTGGCTACTCAGACTTTGCCAAGAACCCATCAAAAGCCAACTTACCCAGTACTGCCCCCACCCCACCAAAAGAAAAGGGCATTGCCCTTAATGCTAAAAAATTATAAATAAATAGGAGTGAGAACATACATGTAGTGCCTAAGCTCCAGTACCGGGTGTCACATCTGTCGGGCCCTAATGAGTGGTGCCCGTAGTACTCTCCTCAATAGAGGCTACCTCCGCAGACCTCTCCTCAACAGTAACAGCTGCCCAAGCAGCTTCATCAGTAACCTCTCCCATAATGGGGTATAAAGAAGGGATATTAACCTGTTCAGCAATACCACTCGCTGAACCACCTCAACCAACACCGTCAATCTCAATCTACTATATGGCCAAAGACTCTTTTGATGCTCTACCCAATTTTTTTCGGGCCCTCTTTTCAGCTCTCTTCTCTTTCTTATTTTGCGACTTTGGGCTTACCGGAGCATCACTCTCTTGAACCTACTTATCCTTACTTTTCCTTTTTCTTTTGTGCATGGCAAGCTCAGGAGGAGGTTCATCAACTTTCTCAGACTCCTTTTCTGTAGTCGAACTCAAATGTGTCGTACAGAGCTCGGGATCTACAAAATCCCAAAGATTTAGTGTGGGCTCCACTGTGACCTGTGGCAAAACAATCGGTGCTCTGGCTTGGGTCAGCGGAGGATTCTTTAATTTATCAACATCATCCCTCAGCTCTACAATCTCCTTTTTCATACCGGCCAACTTAAGCACACCCATCTCCTTTAAGCGCTCATCTACCCTGTACTCCAAAGCATCTATCTGGGCATTGACAGTGAGGAACGGTGCTATGGACCTTTGGATGGAGGCGTTCATAATCGGCTGAAACTGTAGAGCGAACCCATTCATTTGCTTTTTGAGATCAAGTGTCCGCTGGATAGTGTTCGTGAAGTTTGTCGGGTGGAATGCAAAGATAGCGGAAGAATCAGTCTCTGAAGGTGCTACGTAGGGGCCTGGCTCGGCTACAGAAGTAGATGGACCAGCAGCATTTTGATCTGACTGACTACCCTGTAGGGTAGGTCTGGTAGTGGGGGATGCTGTCACCTCTGGTGTTGGGACGTTCTCCTCAAGAGTTAGAGCCAATGGCTCCGTAGTGCCAGTCAAACCAATCACCCTAGTCTTATCCTTGGACCTCTCCGGATGATGGGTCCGTGCAGCTCGAATAGGGTGATCTAACCCCCCAAACCTGGGCACCTGAGCCTCCTCACATAGCTCTGTGATCAAACAAGGGAATGGGTAGGAGGAGGCAGGCTTGGTCACTCTGTCTCTGATCTCCTCAGCTACGATCCGACCAAAATTCAAATTCTGTTTGGACACGAGGGAGGCCACTAGGATAGCTCTATCCAAAGTCAACTAGTTTTCTGCACCGGTCTGCATCAATCTGAGTCGTACAATAGCCCACCAAAATTTAGCTTCAAAAGATAAGAAGGCCTTCAGAATAACCAGTTTGTCTTGTTCAAGCCATAGTGGTGTGCCGGTAGTAGTTAGGTTCTTAGCCAACCATTAAGTCCTTTTCTCATCATGCTTTACCCGATACTCATAGTCAACCAGGTCTGTGGGTGCCTCATAGCTCGGCCCAAATAAGAATCTATTTATTGTTTCTGACGAGATGTTGATGGAAATTCCCCTAACTGGAACGCTATCGAGAGCGGGCAATTCTGTGAGCTTTTCTCCTTTCTTGTGTAACCCTTCCTGTTTGGCCTGATAATTAGCATAGAACTCCCTTACGAGAGTTGGCTAGTAATCGGGGAGGGGCTTGGTAGTCCATCACAGTTTTTAATGTTTGAAATACTCATCCAACTTGCGGAACTTGTTTAGCTTAAAAGGATCAATCCTCCACTTTTCAGCAATAGGCCTCCTCAGATGACCTCTTCCAGTCTCTACAAGGTCGTATCACATATGGCCTTCGACCCTTCAACAGCCCCTCTCACCGTTTCTCGAGCACGTCCTATTGTAGCTCCGGGAATAGATGGAGAAGAAGTATGCCAATCTGGTATGGTTATCTCTGTGTCAGAGTCTGCTCCGCCTTTCTCAGCTTTTTCAGAATCATGTTCAGAGCCAGAGCCTTCCTCATCTCCGGATTCTCCTCCGTTGTCACTTGAAACCTGAGTGACCAATTCCTTGCCTGTAGGTGCCTGCTCACTTTCAGTGCCAGATTCTGAGGACCCGGAGGAGGATGCTTGCTTGTCCTTGGGTGATTAGGTTCCCTCCTCTTCAGAGTGAGAGGAGGATACCTCCAACTTCCTTCGTACAGACTTGATGAGGGGGGCGTTGTTAGAATCACTTTTCTCAGCTTCAGAATCAGTGGGGTAATCCTTTAGACGGGATGGTATGGAGTCATCTTTTGCTTTGCGGGCCCCCCACCTCAGCTGTGGTTTTGGAGCCATTTAGTACCTGTAGGGAACCATCGTTAGAGATCGGGGACAAATAAGCAAACACGGGAAAATTTAACACTTAGAGAATTTTTCAAAAAAAAAAACACCTCCCACGGGCATGGGAGGGCCGATGTCCCGTGGCCTTGGGCTTCGGAGTGATCCTGTGATTTTACAAGAGGAATTCCTCCTCCCAGGTTCTTGTTCCATGGGCGTGGGAGGTCTGACGACCCATGGGACAGGGCGTCAGAAGGTGGCAGTGGGGTTTTTAAGGACATCGATCCTCCCACGGGCGTGGGAGGTCTGACATCCCGTCGTCTTGGCCGTAGGAATCGGCCAGAAACTTTTTCAAGTTCTAGGCCAGCCCCACGCCCTGCCCAACGTCTTGTCATGCCTTAAACGTCTCGTGTGAAGGCCCGTAGGATTCAATCAACGCACAACTCTTTCTCTCTTTGTAATTTTATCAATCCAACAACTTCTCACCCAACATACAACCAACATAACACCCAAAAACCATATGACATTCATAAACAACAATATTTCTAAACCCTAAACTTCCAACACAACCATTTCATTTACCCCACCATCAAACACACATTTAACACTTAGGGTTACAATTTTTTTTAGCAATAGGATCGAATTTCAACCCATCAAAACCCTTTAGTTATTGAGAACCAACTACAAGGAAGGAAAGAACTTACTTTGTTGGTTTCAAAAGTTTCTTGCACAAGCTTGATGAATGGAGTGCCTTGTGAGTTGTATGTGTAGGAGATGGTGGTGAGGATCGTTGATGGGGTAGGGGTTTTGGAGTCGTGAATAAGGGAGAAAAAGGGAGTTAGAGAGAGAGAGGAGTGATGAGGGAATAAATTTGACCTAAAAAATGAGGTCAAAACGTTTATTAGAGGCGGGGAAAGAGAGGGGAAATGTCGGGTCGGGTCAGGTCAGACCAAAAAGAGATATAAAAATTAATGTTGACCCCCTGTTGACCGACCCAGACGACGGGCTAGGTGACGCCCGTCGGACTAGCGATGTCCCATCACCGGTTGCTTTTACATGATCGTCAGCCCATATTTGGCCTGTGAGGACCGATGCCCATTCTGACGCCCGTCAAGGGCGCGATGCCCCGTCATATCGGCCGTCGGAGTAAGGCAGTCACTCCTTTTTTAACACTTAGAAAAATTTAAGGTACTTACCTGGCGACGCCCATTTCGACACCCGTTGGGGCCGCGACGGCCCTTCACGTGGGACGTGGGACGTGGGAATGGGGCAGATGGTCCTCTTCTCCAGACTTAGAAAATTTTTCTTTGTGATTTTTCCATTCCCACGGGCGTGGTATCTGTGATGTCCCATCACAGAGCCCGTCGGACCCCCTTTTGCCTATAGTTTCAACATTTTTCTTTCATCGCTCATCCTCCTGCAAAATAAACACACATATTAGCGCATAGGTTGCCTCCCATGCAGCACTTGATTTAACGTCGCGGCACGACGCATGTGTTTTGGGTACTCAGACTTCGCCAAAACACTCTACAGTCTTTACAACTATAACTAATCATAAAGTGAATTACAACAGCATGGGTTGCCTCTCATGTAGCGCCTGATTTAATGTCGTGGCATGACGCAATTTTCTTGACTATTCAGACTTCATCAATCTCCTTTGGCGAGATGATCTCATATATGCTCCAAGCTTTAATAGTCTTGATCTCCTCTGCTGTGCTGAAATACGCCTTGATCCGTTGCCCATTTTGTTTGAACCTTTTCCCCTCAAGGTTTTCAAGTTCAATAGCCCCATGAGAAAAAACTTGCACCACCTTGAAGGGTCCAATCCACTTGGACTTCAACTTGCCAGGAAACAAGCGAAGTCTAGAGTTGAAAAGCAGGACCAAGTCACCTGACTGAAAATCTCTCTTCTCGATCTTCCGGTCATGATATAGCTTCATCCTCTCCTTGTACAGAGCTGAACTTTCATATGCATTTAGGCAGAACTCATCCAACTCATTCAATTGTCCTAGCCTCTGCAATGATGCTTCACCCCAATCCAAGTTTAGCTTCTTCAAAGCCCACATGGCCTTGTGCTCTAGTTTAACCGGAAGATGGCATGCCTTACCAAACACAAGAAGATATGGAGACATGCCTATTGGAGTCTTGTACGCAGTCCGGTATGCCCACAATGCATTCTGAAGTTTTCGCAACCAATCCTTTCTGTTTGCATTGACAGTGTTGGACAGGATTGACTTAATTTCTCTGTTGGAGACCTCCACTTGCCCACTCGTCTGAGGATGATAAGGGGTTGCAACTCTGTGTTTCACTCCATATTTCTCAAGCAAGGCACGAAACAACTTGTTGCAAAAATGAGAGCCTCCATCACTAATAATGACCCTTGGCGTGCCAAATCTGGAGAAGATGTTCTTTTTCAAGAACGTTGTGACACATTTACCTTCATTGCTTGGAAGCGCAATTGCATCCACCCACTTAGACATATAGTCAACAGCCACCAATATATATCTGTTCCCATCAGACAGCACGAATGGACCCATGAAGTCAATGCCCCAAACATCGAACAACTCAATCACAAGAATAGGATTCATAGGAAGCTCATGTCTCCTTGATATGCCTCCTTCCCTCTGATATCTGCTGCAAGCCTTAGCGAACTCGTAGGCATCTTTATAAATAGTCGGCCAATAATAGCCGCATTGCAGGATCTTATGGGCCGTCCGAATACCACTATGATGACCTTCAACAAGGGAGGAGTGGAATGCTTCTAATATCTCCATCATCTCAGCTTCCGGCACACATCTCCGGATCATAGTATCAGCACACACACAAAACAAAAATGGCTCTTCCCAGAAGTATTTCTTCACATCAGACATGAATTTCCTCCTTTGGTGAACGAACATATCATCAAGCACTAAATCACTTGCAATGTCTGCAAACCATGGGATCAAATCCTGAGAAGCAGCCAACACTTGTTCGTCAGGAAACCAATCATCAATCTCTAGCTCATCATTCAGCTTCAATATAGCTTCCTCTTCCAACCTAGATAAATGATCTGCCACCTGATTTTCTATACCCTTTCGGTCTTTGAGTTTGAAGTCAAACTCTTGCAGCAGCAACACCCATCTAATCAACCTAGGTTTAGCATCCTTATTTGCCATAAGATAACGAAGAGCTGAATGGTCAGTATGCACCAATACCTTGGTGCCCAGCAAATAAGATCTAAAATTTTCCAAACACAAAGACCACAACAAGCATCTCTTGTTCAGTCACCGTATAGTTCTTCTGAGGTAGGTTAAGTGCTTTGCTAGCATAGTATATAGAATGGAGGATCTTTTCACGCCTTTGGCCTAGGACTGCTCCTAGCGCCACTCCAGTAGCATTGCACATAACCTCAAAAGGTTGAGACCAATCAGGAGCAATAATGAAAGGTGTTGTAACTAACTTCTCTTTAAGGCACTCGAATGCCTTCAGACACGCATCATCAAAAACAAACTTTGCCTCTTTCTCCAGCAGCTTGCATAACGGATTTGCAATTTTGGAGAATTCCTTGATAAACCTCCTATAAAAGCCAGCATGCCCTAAGAAACTCTGAATACCCTTCACAGAAACTGGTGGAGGCAATTTTTCAATCACCACTATCTTCGCTCTATCAACCTCTATACCCTTCTTCGAAATCTGGTGACCAAGCATTATGCCCTCTTTGACCATGAAGTGACACTTCTCCCAATTCAGCACTAGGTTGCACTCTTCACACCGCTTCAACACACAACCCAGATGATCTAGACAATTTTCAAAAGAATCACCTACCATTGAAAATTCATCCATAAATACATCTATAGTGTCCTCCACCATGTCTAAAAAGATAGACATCATACAACGCTGAAAAGTTGTTGGCACATTGCAAAGACCGAACGCATCCTCTTAAAGGAAAACGTACCATATGGGCATGTGAATGTGGTTTTTCTCTTGGTCTTCGGGGGCAATAGAAATCTGATTATACCCCGAGTAACCATCAAGAAAATAGTAACCTCTACCTGCAAGACGGTCTAGCATCTGGTCCATGAATGGCATTGGAAAATGGTCCTTCTCAGTCCACTCATTCAACTTCCTGTAGTCCTTGCATATGCGCCAGCCTATGACTGGCCTAATCGGAATCAGCTCATTTTTCGCATTAGGAACCACCGTAATCCCTCCTTTCTTTGGTATGCACTAAACCAGGCTCACCCACTTGCTGTCAGAAATCAAGTATACCACACCTGCATCCAGCCACTTTATGATCTCCTTCTTGATGACTTCTTGCATAGGCTGATTCAACCTACGCTGATGCTCAATAGATGGAACACAATCAGGCTCGAGCTGGATTTTGTGAGTACAGATTCCAAGCGGAATCCCAATAATGTCTGTGATGGTCCACCCAATAGTTATTTTGAACTTTCTCAATACTGAAACCAGAGCTTCAACCTGTGCTTCACCTAAATCTGCAGCAATGATTACGGGAAAAGTCTCATTATCTCCCAAGAATACATATCGAAGATGAGCTGGAAGTGCTTTGAGCTCCAAGACTGGAGGCTCCTCAATATATGGGCGAGCAGGTGGCATCTTCCTATTCTTCAGGTCTAAGTCTAGCATTGGTGCATAAGTGTAAGATCCCAACCCTGAAAGTGCTGCAACCATTTCGTCATTCTCATCAATGTCGTCACCTTCAAAATTCATAATAACTGCTGCAAGGGCCTCTACACCTAGTCTCTCCTCAATGGGTACAACTAGCTGGTCCTAATCAACAATATCAACAACTAACACCACTCTCATATCATCATGGTGCTTCATCTACTTGCACACATTGAAAGTCACCTCCTCGTCATTCATCCTGAATTTCATCTGACCTATTTCCAAGTCAACCAATGCACTCACAGTAGCCAAGAATGGTCACCCCAAGATGATGGGAACCTCAAAGTCAACCTCGCAATCTAGAATAACAAAATCTATAGGAAAGATAAATGTGTCAACCTTTACCAATACATCATACATAATTCCCACAAGTCTCTTCACCATGCGATCTGCCATAAGTAACTGCATTATAGTTGGAGAGGGGTCTCCCAAGCCCAACTAATTATAAACTGCAAGCGGCATCAGATTTATACTAGCACGCAGATCACACAAAGCTTTGGCAAAATAGAATGCTCCAATAGTGCACGAAATGGTGAAGGCTCCACGATCTTCCTTCTTCTGTACCATCAAACGGGATGCTATTGCACTACAGTGGTGCAAGTTATTTACTGGTTCAAAGTTGACCGTCCTCTTCCTCATAACCAGATCCTTCATGAACTTTGCATAGTCAGGCATTTGCTCTAAAGCTTCGACCAAAGGGATGTTGACTGACAGTTGCTTCAGCATGGAGATGAACTTATGGAATTTGCCATCCTCAACCTTTTTCTTCAACCTCTGGGAGTAAGGTGGAGGAGGTAGTGGCATGGGTTTCAGGACTGGTGCAACTTCTTTGCCCTTCTCCTTCTTCTCAGAAGACTGTTTTTCAAATGACCCTTCACCACTATTTTTCTCTTCAGACTCGGCTACTTTTTCAGCATCATCTGGCTCGTCAATGATAATATGCATAGGAGGATCAATAGTCTGCTTTCTGCTTTGAGTAGTCACTGCCATGACATGTCGATCATTCTTCGAGTTTTGAATGGTGTCACTTGGGAGAGTACCTTTTTGGTGCGGATTCATGTTGGTTGACAATTGATGCATCTGTGTCTCAAGCTGCTTGATGGAGACAGCGTGGGACTCCACCTTCTGATTAATACTTAGAAGTTTAGCTTTTATCTCCTTCATACTCGCATCCGTAGAGTCAACCTTTTGGAACACTTTGTTGATCAGTTCTCTCATGGTGGGTTGTCTAGCCCGCTCTTCACGAGTCGCAGGAGGGATGTAGAGACCACTTCTCTCGTTCTTGTACCCATCCTTCTTCTGCCAGTCACCATCTCTATCTCTATCTCTGTACTTGGCCCGATTGTAGTAGTCATCCCTCTCTCTGTTCCAACCTTGATTCCCTTGGCCATAGGCTCGGAAACCCATCTCTTGATCATTCAGATCACTTACTTCTTCTTTGGATGAGTAACCGTTTGACCTTGGTGCTTTACCTTGAGAACCTACGGCCTTAACCTTCTCTACTCCCTCAGCCAGGAATTTCTTTGCCAGCAACCCCAGTGTCATGTTCATCTCAGCCTGGGTCTGCTTAATGTCTTCTATTTCATTTGGATCCACAGACTTACCAACTACATAAGTGCCTACTGGAACCTCAGCCTTTTTAGTATGCCATGCACGATTAGTCTTTGCAAAGCTATCCAGCATCTCAGCAGCCTCATAATATGAGTTCTCCATGAATGCTCCTCCAGTTACAGTATCAGCTACTACTTTGATGTTTGCGTTCAAAGCCTTGTAGAAGATCTCCATCAGATGCCTTGCAGGAATTCCGTGTTTCGGAACTTGTTTCAGCTTCTACTTAAACCTCAGCCAATACTCATACAATGCTTCTGTGGGCAGTTGTTTGAAATTATAGATCTCCTGTTTTAGTGTCAACATCCTTGATGGAGGAAAGAACCACTCCAGAAACTGATTCTTTAGCTCGTGCCATGTGTATATAGAATTATCAGGCAGTTCTGAGAGCCATGCAGTCGCCTCACCAGTCAACGAAAATGGAAATAGCCTCAGTCTGATAGCTTCCTGTCCCACTCCTGGCATATTGTATGATTTACTAATCCCCAAAAAATTCTGCACATATGTAATTGCATCCTCCATGGGCTTTCCTGAATAAAGTCCTTTCAGGTTCAGCAGCTGGATCATGGCGCTGGTGATATCAAACTTTGTTCCTTTAGCCAATGGTGGTAGCACTATTGGTCCAGTATTTCCGAATTCCTCATCATCATCATCCTCTTCATCATAATACCAAGGAATATGCCTTTGATGCTGCATCTGTCGACCCTAATTATGTGGCACGCGTCTAGTTGTTGCCTCATCCCAGACAGCATATTGTCTTCCTAACCTTGCTTGCTCAGCCGCAGTATTTCGAGCTGCGAGATCTTTAGCAATTCAAGCATCTTCAGCAGCTAGGGCATCTTCTCCCTCTTTTTGGCGTGCTGCTTCTTCCCTTTTCTTTTGCTCGGCATCAGCGAATAACTGAGTTGTGATCTTCTCTTGAGTCTCGTGCTCTCCATCCTTAGACATGTTTCATAATGTTTTGGAGAGCTCCGGGTCGTAGGGGATCAAGGGATTGCCTTGACTCCTTGTGCTTGGCATGCACAAGTGTGCAACCTGCGATCAAAACAAAAACAACAGAAAAAGTAAAATCAGGAAATAAGGACTATAAGTGAAATAAACACAATCTCTCTTAATCCTAAACCATATTCCCCCGCAACGGCGCCAAAATTTGATGCGCCCAAATGACACCTCTAAAAGAAGCGCAAGCGGTCGTTGTTCAAATATAGAACCCAACTAAAGGTTGAGGTCGATTCCATATGGAATATGGTAGGACTAGGGTCAATTAGTGTTTACTCAGTATTTTAGTCGTTTATTTCCCGCAAAGGGGGGTGTTTTAAAGTAACAACTAATTATTGTAAATCAAAAGTAAACAAGTAACAGAGATCAATTTCAACAATTGTTATCAATAAGAGAAGTGACTAGGGTAGTGTTCCCATATGAGATCATAACTTAGTAAGGCTTTTGTACTTGGTAAACTAGTTTGGTGCTTAGCATGCAGAATCGGTAAGTTAGGTTCACCTAATTCCTTGGCCCGATAACTAGGTGAATTTCACCACACGCCTTGGTCCGGCCACGGGTGTCGCTTTATTAACCCTTACCCTTGATCCCAGATTAGCTATTCCCGAACAAGGTCAAGCTATTAGATAAGGGTTGATAGCCTCAAATCTTATTGTTAACAACCCTTTTCCCATCTGTTACCTCCTTGGTCCGGCAAGTAAGGATAAGGCGAGTTCTAACGTTGCGCACCATTAAAAAGCAATCAAAACGAAGGGAAGAACAATACATGCATGAACACCTCCCTAGATTACCTAACTACTTTGCCTACTTCGTTAATCCTTCATAGTTCCCACAACTCTAGTTGTGGATTTATCTACTCATGTTCATAAGCATGTAATTAATGTTTGTTTAAGCAATCATCAAAAGATACTTACAAATAAGAACAAAGAAAACCGTAATCTTGAAGAGAAATCTCAAGAACACTTTAATATCAGGAACTTGTGTCCGAAATCAATACCAAGATAAAAGTACCAAAGGTCCGAAAATAACTTGGAATAATTCGTGAACAATTAGTAACCACACGTAACAACCGTAAAATAAAACCTAGGGTAAAGTATTTATAGACAAAGAAGCCAAATCCTAATAAAACTGGCAAAATTGTACGCGATCAGATCCGATGGGTCGCCTCACGGGTCGTCACTGAGGCGACGGGCGTCATGGGTGCCCATCAGCCTTCTTTAGGTCTTCAGAAAATTCACTGCCACGTTCCCACTGGCTGGGGTCGACGGGACGTCGCAGCTGCGACTCCCGTCGCTGTCTCACATAGCCCTTCTTGGTCCTTTTCTAGCTTCCCTGCCAGGTTCCCACGGGCGGCTTGTCATGGTACGTTGGGCTGGCGATGGGACATCGTGGAGCCCGTCGTCCTTCCTTTACCCTTAGAATAATCTCCTGGAGCACTTTGACGGGCAAGCCAACGCCCCGTCGCATCTGCCACGAGCAGTTTTCCAGCCCGTCAGGGCTCTCCAGACTTGGAACTTTGTTGCCTCACTTTAACGGTCAGCCCCACGAGCCGTCGTGGATGTGATACGCCTGTGGTGGCGTCCTTTTTGCCCTGAAAACTGCAATTTTTGGCATTCTTTTCTACTTCCTACTTTGTCCCTCAACACTTAACAAACGACATTAAATCCAACTAAAAGTACTCAAGAACTCCCAAAAATCATATGTTTTAAGCGTCAAAAGTGCCTCAAAAACCCCTCCAAGGGTGCCCGGGGGTAACCGGGTCTAAAACTGTGGTAAATCAAGTCTAATGCTCTGCCCCGCAGAGACTAGTATCGGTAATAAAATCAAGTCTGGTGCTCTGCCCCCACAGAGACTAGTATCAGTAATAAAATCAAGTCTGGTGCTCTGCCCCGCAGAGACTAATACCAGTAATGAAATCAGTGCAAAAACATCCAAAAATCCCCTTTTCTATCATCAACAGTACCAAAAATAGGCCCCCGGGGCCATGCAAATTTAGTAAACTGTCTGTAGTGGCTCGCAGCCAAAACTGTAGTCAAACATGCAGGGAAAAACCTTTTTCATGGATGATATGCTCGCACACAAATATAAAAGTAGCCCAACGGCTCACAACAACTCCTATCAGCCCTGAACATTTCCAGCAGCTACACTCGTGACCAGCCAACTCCAAAGTATAAAATGAGACCAATAACAATAAGAAATGGCAGCTAAATCCAACAACAATATGCAACTCACATCTCAAAGGAGCTACGAGCTCCCGAGGCACTATTTAAAGGCGTACTTCATGTCATTCAATTCAATAACCATCGTTCCTGACTCCAATAATAATCACACAAATCCCCAGTACCTCCAACACCGTAACACCATAAACATACAACAATATCAACCCAATTTAATATGACAAAGGGGCTTCCCGGAGACACATATCCAAAATACCACTTCGTGGCTCAGAAATCCATAAAACAATACTAGAACATGAAATTCCGAAGGAGGGTCATAGGAGGAAGGTTACCTAGATAAAAAGCTTTGAAATACCAAGCTAAACATGCTGTTATAAGGGCCCACCATGAGCTGTAACAATATATGGAAAGAAAACACGACAAATATGTCGATAACAATAAGTTCTCCTCGGAATTGATTCTAAAGCTCAAATTAAGAATGAGTCGAGGATTTAGAAATCTTACCTTCCGATAATCAAATGATAACACTATATAAATATCAGTTCCATGAACTTCTTCTTTGCAATAGCAACAACGGAGCCAAAACAACGAGAAAACTATACCACGACGATGAGCTCGCGATGTAGAGCAACTTCCGTTAAACTTCTGAATTGAAAGCATCAAAGTCCATGGAGTATTTAGGGGATTTACCTATAATTTTCAGTAGATTTTGGGTGAAAAGAATGAGTTAAAACGAAGGAGAAATCAGCTTTTATAAAGCTAAACCGACTTGGGAGGGGCTCCCACCTTGACGTGCCTACTTGTGCAGTCTTACGAAAATGTGAATATCTCTGTATTATGAAGTCGTATGGATGAACGGTTTAGTGCGTTTAAAACTAGACTTGTAGACCTTCGATGTAGTATATTGGGGGCCCACTAATTTTTTATAGATTGGGAGAAACACCTCAAGACATTTAACCCAAATTTAAAGAGAATTCCTTAAAGGAATTTACAATAACTTTTTTCGACTTTTGTTTCACAACTTGCTTGACTTCAAAACTTAGCATACGACCATTTTTCGATTATAATACCTCATAACACATCCTTCTTAGTGTATTAGACACTATTAATCTTACCTCGAAAGTACGGGTTAATTTAAACCTTCCAAACGGGCGAGGTGTTACACGAGGCATTTCTTTAACTCGAACTTTTGTGTAAGGGATTCCTTTGACCTAGAACCTTGGTTTAATTCTTTGATATTACCAAGAATGTTGATTGAAGTCAATAATTTCCAAAGTTGAAGCTCAAAAATGAGGAACGACCATAAAGACCAAACAAACGATCCGGGCACCGAACTACCAGTCCCGACTAAGAGTGGGCACCGGACCGGTACGTACTGGTACCATTCCGGTCCATTTCGGTACCGGTACCGGTCCATACCGGGATGGAACGGAATGGTACCAGCCATTGACCAGAATGGATCGGGTTTGCCGATCCGTACCGGCAAATCGATACCGGTTCGTACCGGTTACAAACCGGTTCCGGTCCGGTCAACCGGTCAACGCAATTTTCTTTTTTTTCTTTTTTTAAATTTTTGTTGTTTCCAGCCGTTGGGTAACGACTATTTCAGCCACCCAACGGCTATTTTAGCCCCCCCCCCCCCCCCCCCCCCCCCCCCCCCCCCCCCCCCCCCCCCCCCCCCCCCCCCCCCTCAATAGCTCCCCTCCTATTTTTTCATTATAAATACCCCTGTCTCTTTTAATTTTTATTCATCCATTCAACTCTCATTCTCTCTCAATTTTCATCTCTTAATATTTACAAATTCTATAATTATTGTTATTATTTTGCAAGTGAAGTATAATTTGGTGAATTTTGGAGGAGCAATCTTCTTCAAATTTCAGTTATAATCGTCTGTTTTTACAGCAGACGTTTGGTATATTCGTTCCACTCTTTAATTTTTTAATTTTTATTCTTGTTTATTAGTTGTGAATTTGTGATTTATTTGTGAATTTGTGATTTGTGAACTTGTGATTTGTTTATTTTAATTTGTTGATTTTATATTTTATTATATTATGGATCCATCTCAAAAAAAATCCGGTAAAAAAGGTATTATTTCAAGAACAAAAAGTTATGTGAAGGGTAAAATAGGTAGTGGTTCTTCTAGTTCTTCTTTCCGCCCTGCTCTTCCTCAAGTTAGATTTAATACAGATGAATTTACGCATGTTAATGAAACTAATTTTCCATTTACTACGGATGTCCCTATTCCCAACGAAGCTTATGAAAGAATGTATAATGATTTAGAAGATGAATTAAATGAAGAAGTAGAAATGCATGAGGATGATGATTTAGAAGAAACTGATACACCGACTAGTCCCTTTATTGCCCTCGCCCCCACTATTCCCCAAGCTCCAACTCAGGATAATCCTCAAGTTAGTGCTGATCTTCCCCCTATTGCTCCAGTGAGGGGTAAGACCAAACCACAACGTTCTTTAAAATCAGCTGTGTGGAAATTTTGTTTTTTAAATGAAGAAAAAACTGTGTCTACGTGTCGTATTTGTAAACAAAGTTGAAAATATGTATCTGGTGTTAGTGGAGGTTCGACTAGGGGGTTAAAAACTCATTTTCTTAAGAAACATTCGAGAGAGTGGCAAGCGTATCTAGCTAGTCAAGGTGATGCTGGCTCTAGCGTTGGACCTTCTGTTGGCGGGTCAAACATGATCAAACTTCACTAAATCCTTCAAATCCTGCTGGTCATGTTTCACAACGGCCCTATAATAGGGACCGTGATCGTGAAAATTTTGCTAAAATGATTGTTGTTTGTGGTTTGTCTTTTAATTTTGGAGAACATGATGGTTTTATAAGATATATTCGGGATACATTTTATCCCAGTTTTGAAGGTATTACAAGAAGCATGGTAAAAAGAGATATTTTTGAATTTTATGAAAAACATATGCAATATCTTCGTAAATATTTTTATATGATGGATTGTAGGGCTTCTATTACCACTGATATGGGTCGTAGTCCTAACGGATTCGATTATTTAACTGTTATTGCACATTGGATTGATTATAAATGGATAATGCAAAAAAGAATTATCGCTTATAAAATTTGTGAACACAAAAAAACTGATGCTTATATTTCTTCAAGTGTATTAAAAATTTTACAACGTTTTTATCTTACTGATAAAGTGATTGGTATTACTTTAGATAATGCTTCTGCTAATTTAAATGTTATGACTATGCTAGAAACTAGACTTTGTCCAATTAGTAAATATGCTTTTCATATCAAATGTGGTGCACATAAATTAAATTTAGTTGTGAAAGATGGTATTAAGGTATTTGATAGTTGTATTGATAAAGTTGAAAATGCAATTTTTTGATTTTTCATATGAATAATAATAGTAGAATTCAACAATATAAAGATTTTTGTAAATTGTGTGAAGTTCCATTTAGAAAAGTTTCAAAACATGTTAAAACTAGATGAAATTCTTTTTATGAAATGCTTGAAGTTGCTTATAAGTATAAAAAACCTATTACTATGATGTTTAATAGTCATAATGCTTATCCTGATTATAAACTTGCGGACAGTGATTGGGATGCAGTAGAAGCACTTAAAGTCTTTTTAAAATCATTTTTTGATGCTACCAAAAAATTTTCTGGAACATATTATCCTACTATTAGTGAAATTTTAATACATATTTGGAATATTTCATGCATTTTTGCTATCTATAAACAAAATTTATATTTTAAAGATTCTATTGAAGCTATGATTAAAAAATTTAAAAAATATTTTTTTGCTATTCCACAAATTTATTTAACTGCAATTCTTTTTAACCCGGAATATAAAGAAGTTGGTGCAAAAGCTTTAGTTAGAGAAATTTATACTAATTTAAATATTTCACCACAAGAAACACCGGATTTAATAACATGTCAAGATAGTATTAAAATTTGGGCTAAGAAAATGTATGACAAATATACTGTGACCTTAGAAAATCTTGATCATGCCCCTCAAACTTCTACGTCGAGATCAGGTGTCCATGGTAAAGCAAGATCACAACTTGGTCTTGATTTTTCTAATAAGTGTGAATTTTCTAAGTATCTTGAACAGGTTGTTGATAATATTCCAACTACGGATGGCATACCACAGCTATTGGATTGGTGGAAATGTCGTGAAGAACTCTTTCCAAAACTTAGCAAGATGGTGAGAGACGTGCTAGTTATTCAAGGATCATCAGTTGCTTCGGAGCAAGCTTTTAGCGCGGCAAGATTTCAAATTGGAGACCATAGATATTCCTTAGCAGAAGACAGTTTGGAGGTATCGGTGTTGTTTAGAGATTGGATCAACGCCGAGCGAAGAAACGTTGGAAGACCAAAGTTGCAAAAAGTAGCAGAACAAGCCATAGATAACCTCATTGGATTTGATAGTGATGATGGCGCTGAACTTGAAGATCGTCAAGCAGCTTTACTAGGAATTGAAGTTGAAGAAGCTGAAACTTTACAAAGTTTAGAAGATAAATTTATAAATCTATACAACTATTAGTATTACATTCGAGGCTTAGTTGAAACAGAACCCTTCCTAGAAGGTGGCTGCATAAATTAGGCTCGCTTAGTTGAAACAGAACCCTTCCTAGAAGGTGGCTGCGTAAATTAGGCGCTTTACTAATAGTTGTAAATTGTAATATTAGTTTGAAATTTTGAATAAATTGGATTGTTTTTTAATTTTTATCATTGTTTTATACTTTTATAGTTTTATACTTTTATTCATTGAAAACATAAACTAATAAATTGAAAACTTAAAAAAATAAAAAAATAAACAACAAACTTATAAATTGAAAACTTAAAAAAATAAACTAAAACATAAACTAATAGACTTCAAAACATAAACTTATAAATTGAAAACATAAAAAAATAAAAAACATTAAACAAACTAAAACATTTCAAATATATAACTTAGAAAATATATATAAACTATAAACTTAATCAAACTTCAATTAAAATAAATAAAACTTATAAATTAAAAAACTTTAAAAAAAAAAACTTTAACAAACTAATAAACTTCAAATATAATTTATATAAGTTATAAAAGTTTAAATCATAATTAACTATTTAACTTTTAAGTTATAAATTATAAAAACTTTTAAGTTATAAGTTATTACTTGAAAATTAAGTTTGAAATTCAAAATGTAATTCAAAATTAAAAAATTAAAAAAAAAAAAAAAAACCATTCCGGTTAACCGGTCCGGCCCATTCCGGTACCATTCCGGTACGATACCGGTCCATTCCAGTTTAAACCGAAATGGGATGGAATCCGGTTTCCATACCGGTTGAACCGGTCCGGTTCATTCCGGTACCGGTCACCATTCCGGTACTGGCCGTACCGGTCCGGTCCGGTACCGGTCTGTTCCGGTCCGGCCATCCCATGCCGGTCTGGTGCCCACTCTTAGTCCCGACAAGCCATAAATAACTTGGGACCGCACAGGTAAGTTCTAACGGTACAAGAAAGGCGAAAATGCATAAATGACCGGAAGGGTCATTACACACAGAGTCTCAAGTCCCTTGCCAATGGAATGAATTCATCGCAAATCTTAACTGGGGCAGAAATTTTGAGAAAGAACTCAAAGTTTCCACCAAGCTTCATCCAAGAAGTTCATCATCAAAATCCGAAAGTCCCCCAACACTGAGAAGATCACCAGTTGTAGCAAGTTCGAGGTGGATTAATCCCCAGCTATGACAGATTTCTTGAAAGATCATTTCGAAACTCCCCAGCTAGGATGGCGGAGGATCTCCAAAGTCCGCAAGCAGTATGTCAGAAAATGTTAAAGCCTCGAGTAAAGGACATTCGTTGAGCTAGCACATGACATGACGAGCAGAGACCTTTTCAAACTATCATTTTTCAAAATCTTTGTTTTACAAAGAGCTGATTTGAAAAATCGTTATGAAAACTAGTTTTACTCCTTATAATGTATTTTATCTTATTTCTACCGTGGCCCGAGGAAAGTCGAGGGTGAAGAGTACCCAAGATTGGAAGGCATCCAGAGAAGACAAAACGAGGAGCAGAAGATTGAAGGAGGTCAACACAGACCAGTTTCGGCAAAAAACTAACAATTTTTCTGTGGATGCAGGTTGTCCCCAAAAGTATGTTAGAAAGAAGTATCTCTTTATCCAACACATTCAAAGAAATGAAAACGAGATCAGACGCCCCAAAATTTGGCAAGAAAAGCCAAAGCAGCGGAAAGAAGCCAAAAATGGCAAAAGTCCCTAGAACGGGCAAATCTTCTTGTAGTTCACAGAAACTAGCAAATAAAGAGATACTGACAATGTCCTCAAGTCCCCAAATGGATCAGGACATTTCGGTGAGTTTAGAATTGGGACACCAAACAAGAGATCAACGTCATTCTCCGTCAATCGCTGACAAGTCAAAAATTACCATGAACAGACGATGTTCGAAGATGGTATTTATGGTTGTCCCCAGAAATGGAAACGACCATTTCACTCATATTTCAAATGAAAGTCTGTATTGATTAGCTTCATAAACATCGTCTTTAAAGTTTTTCTAATTTGACTTTGGTCACTAGTAAGAGCGACACCGTGTCTACTAACCGTTTGCCTTGAGCACAGGTTTCCATAAAGGAGTCGATGTGACAAAACAAAGACCAGAGGTGATATTTCCTACGACTTTCCCATGGGCTAGTGCATCATACGGCACTACATTGTATCACATTTTGCATTTATATTGCACCATGTCACATTGCATCATGCTGCATTACATCACATGGCATAAGCATTATGTCGTATCATATTATGTCATATCACATTGCATCGTATTATATTATATTGCATTGTACTGTATGGCATCATATTGCAGGAACCATGTCAAGAGGACCATGTCATATTTGCATGTCGCGAGGACCATGCCACGAGGGACATCATATTTGTATGTCACGAGGACCATGCCACGAGGGCCATCATATTTGCATGTCGCGAGGGCCATGCCACGAGGGCCATCATATTTGCATATCGCGAGGACCATGCCATGAGGGCCATCATATTTGCATGTCGTGAGGATCATGTTTTGAGGATCATTGCATGATCATCAACATTATCATTCAATACCGCAGATACACATCCCCTGCAAAGACTATTTCCCTCTACCAGCCGGTTTTAAAGAGGATGACATTCATAGGCGTCCCTAAGTCACACTTGATGCACAGGATCGACCCTCATCATGCTTATATCCGAGATCGCGTGAGATGGTGGAGTCTAATGTTGAGGATACCATTATCATCATTCATTATGTCAAATCTGGCATTCAGCATATTTATATTAGATATCGCGTAAGACGGAGGAGTCTGACGTTGAGGGTATATTTGCTCCTTTATTATGTCAAATCTAGCATTCAACATATTTATATCCAATATCGCGTAAGACGGAGGAGTCTGACGTTGAGGGTATATTTTCTCCTTTATTATGTCAAATCTGGCATTCAACATATTTATATTTGATATCACGTAAGATGGAGAAGTCTGACGTTGAGGATATTGTTATTATTTATTATGCCAAGTCTGACATTCAGCATATTTATATCCGATATCGCATAAGATGGAGAAGTCTGACGTTGAGGATATTATTACTATTTATCATGCCAAGTCTGACATCCAGTATATTCATGTCCGATATCACGTAAGTTGATGGAGTCTGACATTGAGGATATCTATGCACTCTTATTCGAGAGCCTTGATTGCCAGAAGAGGCAATTATATTTGATCGTGGGCCAAAGGCCTTGTCACCCCGATAATCAAATATCATTTGCCATCGATATCAAAAGCATATAGTCAGAGGGATGTATGTAAGACGCCATCCTAATTGGACAATGAGCTGAATTTCCCTAAATTGGAAGGACAAAGGTCGTCCGTAAGTCACAGCGATATCTGAAACTGGATAGTGTGCAAGATTGCCCAAAACTTGACAGACTAAGAGTTATCTGTAAGACGCAACGATATCGGAAACCGAATAGTGTGCAAGACCAACTGAAGATTGAAAGTTCAAGGATAATGCGTAAGTCGCAATAATATTCAAAATTGGATAAAGTGCAAGACTAGCGAAAAATTGATAGTCCAAGGGTTATCTATAATCCACGACATATCCACGTTGATATTGTGTAGGACTACCCAAAGGCTCCCAATTCAAGGGAAATTTGCAAGTCGCATTACATCCAAGATCGAATAAAAGTGCAGGATTACCCAAAAAACTGGCAATTCAAAGGACGTCTGTAAGCCGCCTCTATCCAAAGTCGGATGATGTGCAAGATCACTCAAAAGCTAGCAAGCTAAAGGCATCTGTAAGCCGCCTCTATCCGAAGTCGGATGATGTGCTAGATTACCAAAAGCCTGACAATTCAGGGAATATCTGTTAGTCGCGTCGATACGAATGATGCGCAAGATTTACCCTAAAGGCATATGCAAAAGACTACTGTCAATGGCCACAAAGGCTATCACGTTCAAGAGAACGCCGCAAACGATTGCAAGGACCATCACGTCAAACGGCCACAAAGGTCACCTTACTCAAAGATCACCATAAAGGCAACCCAATCTGATAGCCACGATGTCTATCACGTTTGATTGTCATGAAAGTCACTATTTCCTAAGACAGAGACTAAAAATGACGACATCTTATTCTCGAAGCAACAAACACAAAAATGAGGTACAAGGTTATCTATCCTTATTAAGTTGCTTTACTACTAACAGTCTTGTTTCAAATGTTACCGAGGACATCCGAGAGGATGAAAATTTCAAACCTAAATAATAGGTACAAAATGTGTCAAAAAGACGTCACAACGCGGATTTCGAACATAATTCCAGGATGAGGTATGGCGAAGAAACTACCTCCCCAAATAGAATTATGTTATTACTAACAATTTTATTTTGAGTTGTTGTCGAGAGCATCCGAGAAGGATGAAATTCTCAAAGAAAAATCACAGGTGCAGACTACATCAAAAAGGACGCATCACTACGTGGAACTTTTTCTTAGCAGTGAACTGGGACATAGTCCGAAGAGGGATATCAAACTCTTTGGATGCGAGCTAAGGAACAACTACCACCGCCATCAAACCATACCCCTATCAAAAGGCATATGGGTATTTCCTATCTTTGGGTCTTAGTCTCACATCCAGGGTGTTTTCAAGACTCACACTGAAAACAATATTTCTTCTCTTCAAATCCGAGTGACAATACACCTCGAGCTTTAGAAATTATGTCCAGGTAAAATCTTATTTATGGGTGTGAAGTGCACCACATTCATAGTTGAGAGGTTACAAGCCTCTTTCTATAGCTCAATTATTTGTCACTCATCCCGAGCCAAAGGTCATCTTAACATAAAGATTACCTTTTCTACTGATTGAGTCAAACTACAAGCAGCATGATTCCTAAGTCCTGGGATATGTAGGCGGGCTCTATTTTGAAAACTCGGTTGCATTCTTAACTCCCCCAATCCTCTTACTCCCCAGCTCTCCAGCTTTTCGGTCTCTCCGTACTCTGAAACTGGGATAGTTTGGAATTCTTTCAAATCGTGCGTAAAATCAAGCGTCTTGAACTACAATTGGCCTAAATTCTCATGTAACCTGGGATATGTAGGAAACTCGATACCAGAGTTCGGCCATAATTCCTTGAAATTCATGCTAGAACCAATCGTTTCCTGAATATGAATCTGTGGTCGGATAAAATTGAGAACGTCAGTTCCTTTTGCCCAGGGTTCATTGCACTCACCCTACCCAAAGGGAGGGGCAGTTGTTGACACCTAATTTTTACCCGCCAAATTACGAATTAATCTTGAGCTTTTTTGAATTTTTAAACAATTTTTTAAAATAATTATTTTGGAAAAAGGGATAAAACATTTTTTTCAAATCAGCTTTATAATAGTCTTGAGTAACAATTTATATCTTTCATATTTAATTATGTGAAATTTATATAAGTTTACTTAAAGAACTATTTTAAAGTTTAATTTCATAAGAAAATCCTTTTAAAAGATTAAACGTTTGATTTTCCTCTAAATTAATTCAAAATGAGAGATTAATTGAAAAATTAATTTCATAATTATTAAAGGAGGTAATTATGTGTTAAACGTAATAATTATTTCAAATTGTTTAAATTAATCAAGCTCAAGAATTAATTTTAATTGATTCGTCTCTATTTCAATTCTAGCCTAATTTCTTAAAACTATTTTAATTTTAGCCAAATACCACCTATTTATTCCTAAATTGGCCTTATTTTGCAAAATGTGGCCAAATCCTCAATACACCTTATAACCCCTTCATCAGCCAAATAACTAGGGTCAAAACAATCCCAAATCCGCCTAGCCCATCCAATTTCCCCTTTATTATTTTCTCCTAGCCCACTTCTCTTCCTCTCCAACCCGGCCCAATACATCCTCTACACTCCCATATACTCTTCTTTCCCTTTCTTCTCTCATCAGACAAAACCAAATGACCCCTTTGCTCTTCACCCATCTCTCCTCTCTCAATAACAACTCACAAACCCTAGTCGCCGCCCCTTCATTCCCAATGTTCCCCTCACCTCTTCGTACCCTTATCGCGTGCCAAGCATGAGGGTTTGTACCACACAGGTACTGGGGTGATGACGTGGAAGCAATCCACACCTCTCCATCGTCCATGCTCAAAATCCCGCTCAAGATTTGTACCAAAATGGTACAATCGTCCAGCTGTTAGCCTTATCTCTTAGCAAATTCAAAATTCTTCAAGGAAATTCCCAAAAAAAAACTTGAAATTACCCTTTCCCACATCGCACAAACAACCCCAAATCCTCAAAAATCATCAACCCTCCGTCTTATTCCCCTTCACCTCCGTTTATCAGTACAAATGGTGAGATGTCCAGGTTATAGAAGAACCTAGAAATTGATAGCTAGCCTCCCAACGTTCCTCTCCTTAAATTCACGGTGAATCACCTTAAATTTGTATTGAGGTGGTACAAACGTGGCTGAATCAGGATGGAACAATTTCGAATTTCAAATTTTCTCAAAGGAATATCCCATTTTTGCCATCAGTTTTCCCCCTCTTTCTCACCCGTTTCCCCTCTATATAAACCCTCCCTTTTTATTGTGTGAGGTAGCGGGCTTTTAGGAAAAAATTGAGGATTTTGGAGAAGCATTTCTATAATCCTACGTAATCAAAAATCCCAGAAAGAAAAACATATTAAAAGTCAAGTTCCATTGAAATTAGTGGAACTCCCGTGGTGGAAATCTCTCCGACGAGGCTCGTGGTCTTGGTCGCTGCCCCGAAAAAGGTAACTCCCTCATCTATT
This sequence comes from Jaltomata sinuosa, assembly GCA_003996215.1. NCBI lineage: Eukaryota > Viridiplantae > Streptophyta > Magnoliopsida > Solanales > Solanaceae > Jaltomata > Jaltomata sinuosa. The sequence continues at coordinate 15,861 of QJPP01002508.1, read as the reverse complement.
TCTTTACTCTTTCTCGTCTTCGTCTCCTTATAGTATGATGTAGATTTCTGTTCTTTTTTCTCCTTTCATTAGAAATAATTCTGCTGATTTTAGGCTGGTTATGTTGTGAGTTCTGTTTTCGTTATTTAGAATTTCTCATGTTGGTTTCTAAGCTGGCCTTATTTTTTTGAGGGGTTAATACTTGTCCGTATTAGGATAAATAAGGGGTCTGTTTGGGAGTTAAGGCTGCTGCTATTTTCTTTCAAATTGTTAAACCTTCACTGGAAGTTGGTTACTGTTTTACGAGTGTTATGTGCTTATATGGATATCGCTTTGAGTTCGCTTAAAGATTTTTTTTCAAAAACTAGTTTACTAAGCATAAATGAGAATGGTTTATGATGAGTTTGGTTGACTCCTTCGTATGATTCAATTTCATTAAATTTGTTTGAGGATCAGTGATATACGTATATTCATCTTTTCTCGATATAAGATGATCTTTAGGTATTATCGAATAGATGAGAATCAGCATAAATCGCTTCATCTGTTTGTTTTGCTTAGTTGAGTATAACTTGACTAAATTTTGTTATGAATTTTGATTGTTTACTTTCCCGTCTTTTTATACTTATTGTTCAAGTTCATAGTTGAAATATGTTATTGCTTTGCCTAAAGAAATATGCTCTTTTTCCTTTAAATTATATATAGAATTTGATTTCCGTATGTGTTGACGATCATTTGCTATATGTTTATCGAGTATGAACTGGGTTATTTTCGTCTCTCTCTAGCATGATCTTACGTAGGTTCTTTGCTTCACTTCCATTTGATTTTACTCGAGAACTTGACTGTGGGCTAGAACAGATTGTTTACCTCACTTGGATGCTTTTGTTTTGACACCACGATAAGCTAGTTGACAAAAACCATGTCATTGCATCTGTTTGAATCGAGTTTTCTTCTCTTTTCCTCAAAATCTTTGCACTAATGTTTGATTCCTTTCTTCCAAATTTTTATAATTTCCAGTAACCTGAAGATTCATTCCTAGGTGTTAATTGAAAGATTTTAAGTTAGCATAAGTTTATCCAGTGACTAGGCTGTTTGATCTTCGTCTTCGCTGCTTGATTAAATTTGTGTGAAGATAAATTGGTTCATGTGACTAGTAAGATGTCGAGTGTGTTCTGGAAAGTAGGTTTCTTCTCTTATTTTGTTTTAAAGCTGTTGTTTTATGAGTGTGTTTCCATTCAAAAATTTGATTATGTTTTCCTTAGCATCTGTGATTTTCTTTTCTTTCTCTTGTATCACCTCCCATTAATCATTATCCTTGCAGTTATTTGAGTGTCTTTTAAATTCGTAATGCAATTACTAATTCATATGTTCTTTCCTTTGCATGAACACCTTTGAGTCCATTCGGACTCATTCATTCGCATCTCGTTGGGCTAGCCAGCCCAACACGCTTGAGTCAACCATGCCAAGTTCGAAAAGGACTACTACGCGACATTGGAAGCTGATATACGAATCTAGAAACAAGAAAATAGTAATATACAACCTGTACATTGGCTGATATACAATGGAAATGGACTAAAGCTCATGACGAAACAACAGTAACAGCGGTAACAGTCCAAAGGGACCAGACTTGACGGAAATGGGACCAAAAGTCCAAAACAGCAAAGTGGGCCTTAAAGCCCAAGTTAGATTTAGGACAGGATTATTGGACAAGAGTCCGAATTGATTAGGCCAAAAGGCTTAACCTTTTCTCTTTCCCTTAAACTCTTTGTATTTTGTGTTAGTTAAACTTATCTTGTACCAATTTGGACTAACGTTTAACTTGGTTGAGTTACCCCAAACGAGTAAACATTCTTTTTTTATTTCTTAAAAGCATTTACTATCTCCATAAGAACGAATTACGCTCACAGAATGGTTTCAAAAGAGCATGTTTTATTTTCCTGAAATATAAGTATCAACTCTCTTTAATCCAGTCAAATCTTCTATGTTTCTTAAAATTAAATTAAAAACAAGGTGTTTTTCTCAAGATAAACAAATCAGGATCTTCTCAAGAGTTAGTCAAGAATAAGTTATTTTCAAACAAGTCCGGATAACCGCGAGTTAGCGGATATCCCGAGTGCCTTCAAAACCTTCTCGGGATATTAATAGGAACCTCTTACCCTTAATCTCTTTATTTTTAAAATCTTTATCTGTTTAGATTTTAGAAATTTTTAAAGGTTTTCTTAATTTCTCTTTAATTAATTAAGTGGCGACTCTTGCTTTTACTTGGAAACGTTTTGAAACTTTAATTAGATTTTCAAAATGATTTTCAAACGAACAAGTCATTTTTCGATAAAACAATCGTATCGTAGGTTTGGATAACTCATCTTTAAACCTCTGATAAGGACTTAGTATGAATCCACAATTACGGTAACGTCATATTCCCTAGAAAGACATAAGACAGGTTTTCAATCGAGCGATGATTGGATATCATAAACTCACATGATGTATGTCAGTTGTAAGAAACTTTCCAACAAAAAATATAGTATTTTCAAGAAAATATAATATTTTTTGGCATAAGGCCACTTATTTATGAAAAGTCTTTATAATGTTTGCATTCAATTTATTTATAATTTAATTACTCAGTCACTCATGATTTAGATACTCAGTTTATTCTATGATTCAGTATTCAATTGCATTATGATTCAAATAGTCAGAATTCTTTATATCTTATTATTCAATTATCTCGTAATTTTATTGTGATATTTATTCAATCATATATGAATACATCCTTGTCCATTATTTTTATCACATATTGACACATTCATTTTTAAGAATAGCCGAACATTCACGATATGCTTATCATAAGTCTTATTCTCTTCAAGGAATAGACTATAATCATATGTACATGTTTCATAAATTTTTATTAGAATTTCATTGTCATGCCTTGAAATTGACACACCTCAACATCACTTAAGGTCAAGTGCAGGATCACGTTATATTCTTTTATAAAACTTATCAAATTAGATTGCACGATAATCGCGTGCCCAATACCTTTCATACCAAATTAATGGTAAAATTTACCTTCACCTTTTGAAGGACTAATTGGAGAATCCATAATGTTTTTTATGCTTTGCTTTTTGATTAATTCCCTCATACCATAACATGTTAATAACATTACACTTGATTATTATCACTAGATTTATTTTAATCATACTCTCTTATTGTTAACACCGTACTTTTCAAGGTACTTTCCCCTCCTAGATAATATCACTCTGTCTACTCCCATTACGGCATTCTCATACTTTCGCCTTGGTTTCAACCTCTGGATATTATTTTCGGATTGTTTCCCTTGTTTCCTCATGTTAGCAATACGAAATTATGATTCAAATAATTCTAGCAAATAATAACAAATATAAATTATTTATACATGCTATGATACTCAGGAATCAACAATTTAGCTATGCATATCTATGAACAAATATACCTTACTCTTATCTTGCTCCATATCTGCTTGCAAATTGTTATTTTATTTCTAAAATATTTTTGTGTACAAGAGAGGGTGCTTTCCGTGTAGAAAGTCTTGCTCTTCTAATTCTAAAACTATCTATTTATAGGAGAATTCTAACAAATGTCCTAATCTCCTTTTCCTATTCCTACTTTACACCTAATCCTACTAGCACTTTCTTTTCACATGTGCTAAAAAAAATTTTTGTACAAAAGTCAAAAAGCAAAAAGCAAACTTTACACTTGTCTATCCTATTCTATAAAAACAAAATACTTTATGTCCTAATCTACTATTGTTTGTTTTACAGCATTACAAGCAAACAAAATACTTTACATCCTTTCCTTTCTATCTTCTGCGCCATTATCTTTTGCTTTTGTCTCCCCCTAGCTTTCCATTATCTTCTGATATTATCTCGGGTCTTCTAGATTTCTCTTATTACTCCAGCTGCACTTCTGGAATTACATTATTGTCTCCTTGACACTTAGAACATTTGTGGTCTGGATATTTTTGACTAATTAATTTACAATATCTTGTCATCAACTCTTCTGAAATAAAATTTTTTCTAATAGCTCGCGTCAATGGCTGTTCTTCTGGTCTCAATAGGCTAAATGCCCACTGTCTTATTTCTTCCATGTCATTAATGCGTTCTTCTCTACAAGTTGAATATATCATAGTCTGTTCTCTTGCGTAGTAGCTCCATATAGGGTTCCTGTGCATATAATTTGTCGATAATTCTTGTAATATTGTAGCTATTCCAATAAGTCGTTTCCCTGCATAAAATTCTGGTATTTCCTCTCTAGTTATTTCGTCATGTTCTTCTATTTTCTCCGGTATAATCATATCTCGTGTGAGTCCTATCTTGATAACTTGAATAACTGGTTTGATCTCGTCGTATAATATCTCGGCTGTGGCTGAATATATCCTGATATAAAATAATGTTTCTTTAGTTATCTTCTTGTATTGCGTAAATGCTCTATGTAGCTCCGGTAATTTAGCTATTTCATCTCCTGTGCTCGTATATACTGTATGTAATAGCCCATAATGGTAGCATGTCGCTACTAGATTCGCACTAGTTTTTGGCTGTGCTATTAGCTTTTTATATCCTTGTAAGCTCTGGGTTATGTAGTCTTCATCTGGTTTAGTGGTAGTTTTGGATCTTGGATTTTTATTTAGAAATAATTAGATTTTGTGGATATTATTTATATATGACTGGGTTATGTGGTTGTAGGTCTTTTTATCTTGGTTGAGGCTTTCTTTGTATGTATTTATTTGTGGAGGTATAAATGGAATTCTTTGGTTTTTTGGAGTCGGAATATATGGAGTTTCAAATAGTTTATTTAGATTTGTACTGACATATTTTCTTTCTTCTTTTGTAGCTGCCCTGCTGGTAGATGCTTCACCTGCATAAATCAAAGTATTTTGGGTTTTTAGGTGTTTCCCACCGTCACCTTTTAGCTCTGGAATTTTAATGTCTTCCGATCGACATAGATCCGCATACTTACCATGCTGCTGGCTAGCTTTAATTTGTGATATCTCTTTGTTTACGTTATCGACCTCTTTGCAGAGAGTCGTCATAACTTTAAGTATATCATCCATAGTAGCTTTTTCAATAACTTCTTCAGTTTGAGTAGACTTGTCTTGATATGTAATCTGCAATTGTATTTTTATTAGTACCAATAACTTCAATTGTAAATGTAAAATTTAATATATTTAATACAAGTCTTCGTATCTCCTTTGTCGTAACTGAATCCTGTAATTTCTTCGTCCACCACCATTTTACTTGCGTATTATCTGTTCTAATAACAAATTTATTATACACAATATATGGTTCAAAGGCTAACAAACATTTATATATCGAATATAGTTCTTTACGATTTATTTCCCATTTTATTTCAGGATTTGTAAATGTTCCTGAATAATATCTGCAATGATGCTCTATTTCTTCTTTATCATATCTGTATTTTAATACTTCTCCGTAACTAATTTCACTTGCATCTGATTCTACTATATAAATAAATTTTCTACCTTCGTCTGGAAAACATAGTTTTGGTAAATTCTTGCATAATGATTTTATTTTTCTTATTTGCTCCTGGTCTTTATCATCAAAGTGATATTCTATATCTTTCTTTAATTTCTTATGTAATGGTTTTAGGTTTTCTGCTAGTTTTGGTATATATTCTCTTACTTGATTTACTAATCCTAAAAATGATTGTAACTTTTTCTTTGTATCTATCTGTTCATCAGAATTTATTATTTTTTGTACTATGTGTGGCTGCATTTTTATACCATTTTTATCTATTTCTATGCCTAAGAATTCTATCTGATTTTTCATTATTTCAGCTTTTTTCTTGCTTAGACTTATTCCTGAACATGTAACAATATGTATGAATTTTTCTAATAATCTTATATGCTCGTCTTGAGTTCTTGAATATAGTAATATATCGTCTATGTATACTATACAATTTTCTAATTGATTAAAATAATTATCCATAAAATGTTGATATCTACCTGGTGCATTTTTATATCCAAAAAGTAATACATTCCATTCATAAAATCCTTGTGGTACTGTGAATGCTGTTAATTTTTTAGATTCATCTTCTAACTTAAGGTGATAAAATCCTGATTTACAGTCAAACTTACTGAAGTAATTATATCCTTGAACTTGTCTTATTTTTAATATCTTATTTGGTATCGGATAATTGTATGTTTTAGTTTTAGCGTTTAAATTTCTATAATCAATAACCATCCTACTTTTCCCTCTTTTTTGTTCACTATGTTTATTTACTATAAATGCTGGTCTTGTATGTTTACTGTTGCTTTCCTGTATATATTTATTTTCTAATAATTCTTTTATATGCATTTTGAATTCATTTAAATCATCAAAATTATATTTTAAAGGTTTTTGTGTAATTATACTATTTTCATCAATTAGTTCTATTTTTACTTTAGTTTTATGTTTTTCCCATCCTTTTAATGGATTTTCACTATATAGTGGCTCTAATTTTTCTTGGATTAATTTTAATTTATCTATGGAGAATATAATTAATTCTATTCTGTGCTCGTTTGCTTTTATATTTTCTAATTTTTGGGTAATTTTTTCACTTCCTTTTATCCATGGGGTAGATTTTCTAATTTTATTATATACTCGTTTAGCTGCTACTTTGTGTTTGCATGGCGTTGTAAATCACCAATGTGTTTTTGTTATTATATGTGGATATAGTTTTTCTAAAAAAGGCATTCCTAATAGTATATCTTTATTTGTAAATTCATAACTATATATTTCTTCTATTGTTAATACTTTATCCCATATTTGTAATTTTATATTCCTTGCTTTATGATTTATCATGCTCCCTTCATTATTAAATCCTGTTACTACTATTGGTGTGGTTAACTTTTCCCATTTCTCATCTGGCAAACAATTATGCTTACATACATTAGCTTCTGATCCTGTATCTATCATTGGAGTGTAATATCTATTATAATATCCTGGTACTATTATTTTAGCAAGTATATGGATTTTCATTTACATAGTTCTTTTAATTATTACTTTTTTAACTTTATATGTAATAGTTAACTGTGTATCTTCTAATTTATAGGGTTTCATTTCTTCTAGCCATTTTATCCCTAATATAATATTATTATTTCCTTGATATATTTTAAATTTTATTACCATTGGTATTCCACCAATAATTAATTCCTTTTCTACTGATTCTTTAAAGGCTATAAATTCTTTTGGTAAATCCGAGTTTTCTATATAATTTATTTCTTCTTCTGTTACCAATTCTCTTATTATATAATTTTCTTCTTGTCCTGTATTTATTATTATAATAAATTTTCTTTGCTCTAATATTCTTGTTATGTAATAATGGTTTGGTTCTATCTCTTTTATTGTTACCGAATTTCTTGATGATTGTGGTGTATCACCATAGCTTTTTCTTTTAGATGTGCTTATCCTATCACTTATAATTTCTAAGTTTTCTTCTGCATCTATTTCTTTATAACTATAATCATTGTTATCTATTAGTGAGACTATTTGTTCAAATGGATTTTCTATTTTTATTCTATTGATTTTATTTTTTGCAGTTATTTTGTGTTTAGTTGTTAATACATACAGATTTTTACATCTTGCTGTAAATATTTTACTGCCTGGGGCTAGTTCAATTCCTGTCATTTTCCAATATAATACTAACGATTTATCTATGTTACGGTCATTTATTGCTACTGAATAATTTGCACTTATTATGAATTTGAACTTTTGGTATATTAGGTTTCCTTTTACTGCACTTATTACACTTTTTTCTATAGGTTCGATTATTCTATCGTCTGCTATGTATATGTCTATAGGTGTATCTATTCCTTCTCTGAAACACGCTTTTATTAGTATTTCTGTTCCTCCTAGATGCACATATCTTATTGGTTCTTTAGTTTGAATTGCTTGTATTTCTTTATTTATTACTTTCTTATTTATTATTGGTATTCTTGCTTTTCCTTTTGTAAATTTACAGTCTATTATGTGTTCTTTTTGTCTTACTACATAGTATTCTTCTTTTTGTCTTTTAAATATGTTTTTTAATTTTGGTAATTTAAATATTTTATCTACACTTAGATCTAATTCTTTTCCTTTTATTTGTTCAAATATATTTATATCAAATATTACTTTCTGCTCTGAAGATTCTTCATCCATATGTTCTTCTGTTATTATTTCTACTTCTTTTTCAGTCATTTTCTAATTCCAATCCTTCTTCATTTTCCGATTCTTCATATAATTCATTTTCAGATAATTCATATATGCTATCATTATCACTTATTTCATAGTCTAAATATTCTAATGGCATATATTCCTCATTATTTATTATTATTTCTGTTATTTGCTTCCTTTTAGGATTTCTAGGTAGTCTACAATCTTTAGCTAAATGTCCTAGTTTTCCACAATTATAACATGTACATTCTGTTATTTTCTTTTTTGGTCTAAACGGTTTTTTATTATTATAATTTCTTACATAGTATTGTCTTCTAGGCCTTTTATTTCTAAATTGGGTTTTATATCTTTTAAATTTTCCTATTTTTTGATTCTTTTTGTAGTAATTATTTGTGCATCCGAATTGGGGTGCTACCTTATCTCTACAACATGATAGGTTTCTTATTATAGATTTTTCCATCTTCATTTTTTCTTTATATTTCTCACATATACCTGAATACCATATTTGTAAAAATCTTACCATAGCTCCTAGTGTATCTTGTAATCCTGCATTATTCCAATCTTTTATTATTTTTGTACTAAATGGTTCTGGTAATTTTGTAAAATATAATTTTCTTATTTCTTTTGCTTCTTCTGGCGTATATTTACCTTTATAATAATATTCTCTAAATACACATGTATATTCATTTATGTAACACATATTACATATTGCTAATTTTATCATTAAATTTCTATTAAATTGTTTATCCTTATTTTGTTCTTCTACTTCTGAAGTTGTGCTGCTAAAGTCACTTCTTATAGCTATCTCATATTTATATAAGATGTCCATAGATGTAGTTGCATTTTTATTATTTATATTTTTACTATTTCTTAATGCCTGTTGATAATCTTCTGATAAATTAAGTAACCATAGTTTTACTGTTCCTAAAAATGTTTGTTCTATGTATCCTGGTGTATCTGCTATACTTATTTTATTATCTACCAATTGTTTTGCTATATTTCCTATCCATAATTGTATTGTTTTATTTACATCTGCTACACAATCTAATTCTAAGAAATTATTATTTGGATTAGTTGTTTTTGGTGTCCATTTTCTATTTAATCTTTTATCCCATAAAGTCTTTTCTCTATCAGATTCTCTATAGTCAACTGTATAGTATATTGGATTTAATGTTTTCGGGTTCTTAACTCCTGATGTACTAGCTTCTTGTTTTTTATCTTTTTCAATATCCCCTGCATTTATTTCAATATCTTCATCTATTTTTTCTATATTTGCTATCATTTCTGTGTAAGTTTCACTTGTTTCTGAATTTCTTTCTGTTTGTTCATCATTTACTTCATTGATTTCATCTATATCTATCTCTTCTTTAATTGGTTCTTCCATTTGTAATTTTTCTTTAAAATTTTCTATTTCTGTTCTTAATTTTGTCTCTATTTCTTTTTCTTTTTGTTTTACCTCATATAGTTCCTTTAACCTTTTTAATTCTTTTTCCACATTAATATCTTTTCATTTTTTATTTCTTCAATTTGCTGTATTTCTTGTTTTGCTTGTTGTTTAATAATAGTTATTTCCTTTTTTCTATCTATTTCCTCATTTTCTTTAGCTACTCTTACCATTGCTGTTAAACTATCTTCTAATCTTAAAGATTCCTTTTCTAGCATTAAACTTAAATTATCTCCTACCTTTTTATAACGTCTTCCTAGATTTGAAAATACTATTTTTATTTTTAATCCATCTTGATTTTCATATGTTTTTTCATCTATAGCAAATTCTTCTTTATTCATCTTATAGATTATGTTGTAATTTATATTCTAGACTATCTATTTGTAGTTGCAAATAAAATATAGTTTTTCTTTGTGATTTTAAAGATTCTTTACAAACTCCTGCAATCATATTATAGTGAAGTCTATTTTGTCTATGTTCTAACTCTTGTCTTTTTTCTATAATTATTCTATTGAGTTCTTGTTTATATTCGTTACTATTCATTTTCCTTTTGATATCTATATTTTAAGTATTTAACATATTTATATTCTATCTTAGATATTATTTCTATTATCTTGGCTAATTTATCATTATCTACCTTTGTAATACTAAGTTGTTTATAAACTGGTATAGCTTTTCTAATCTTCTTTTTGATTTTCTTATCTTTCTTTTTATATGTTTTAAATCATCCATAGCTCTGATACCAAACTGGGGGGTGGTCCTACTATTTTTTCTTTTCATGCTATTTTATCTAGAATAATTCTAGGGATTCTATATGGTGTAGTTCTCTTCTTCATTTTCCGATTCTTCATATAATTCATTTTCAGATAATTCATATATGCTATCATTATCACTTATTTCGTAGTCTAAATATTCTAATGGCATATATTCCTCATTATTTATTATTATTTCTGTTATTTGCTTCCTTTTAGGATTTCTAGGTAATCTACAATCTTTAGCTAAATGTCCTAATTTTCCACAATTATAACATGTACATTCTGTTATTTTCTTTTGTGGTCTAAATTGTTTTTTATTATTATATTTTCTTACATAGTATTGTCTCCTAGGCCTTTTATTTCTAAATTGGGTTTTATATCTTTTAAACTTTCCTGGTTTTCTATTCTTTTTATAATAATTATTTGTACATCCAAATTGAGGTGCTATCTTATCTCTACAACATTGTAAATTTTTTATTATAGTTTTTTCCATCTTCATTTTTGTTTTGTATTTTTCACATATTCCTGAATACCATGTTTGCAAAAATTTTACCATAGCTCCTAGTGTATCTTGTAATCCTGCATTATTCCAATCTTTTATTATTTTTGTACTAAATGGTTCTGGTAATTTTGTAAAATATAATTTTCTTATTTCTTTTGCTTCTTCTGGCGTATATTTACCTTTATAATAATATTCTCTAAATACACATGTATATTCATCTATGTAACACATATTATATATTGCTAATTTTATCATTAAATTTCTATTAAATTGTTTATCCTTATTTTGTTCTTCTACTTCTGAAGTTGTGCTGCTAAACTCACTTCTTATAGCTATCTCATATTTATATAAGATGTCCATAGATGTAGTTGCATTTTCATTATTTATATTTTTACTATTTCTTAATGCCTGCTGATAATCTTCTGATAAATTAAGTAACCATAGTTTTACTGTTCCTAAAAATGTTCGTTCTATGTATCCTGGTGTATCTGCTATACTTATTTTATTATCTACCAATTGTTTTGCTATATTTCCTATCCATAATTGTATTGTTTTATTTACATCTGCTACACAATCTAATTCTAAGAAATTATTATTTGGATTAGTTGTTTTTGGAGTCCATTTTCTATTTAATCTTTTATCCCATAAAGTCTTTTCTCTATCAGATTCTCTATAGTCAACTGTATAGTATATTGGATTTAATGTTTTCGGGTTCTTAACTCCTGATGTACTAGCTTCTTGTTTTTTATCTTTTTCGATATCCCCTGCATTTATTTCAATATCTTCATCTATTTTTTCTATATTTGCTATCATTTCTGTGTAAGTTTCACTTGTTTCTGAATTTCTTTCTGTTTGTTCATCATTTACTTCATTGATTTCATCTATATCTATCTCTTCTTTAATTGGTTCTTCCATTTGTAATTTTTCTTTAAAATTTTCTATTTCTGTTCTTAATTTTGTCTCTATTTCTTTTTCTTTTTGTTTTACCTCATATAGTTCCTTTAACCTTTTTAATTCTTTTTCCAACATTAATATCTTTTCATTTTTTATTTCTTCAATTTGCTGTATTTCTTGTTTTGCTTGTTGTTTAATAATAATAATTTCCTTTTTTCTATCTATTTCCTCATTTTCTTTAGCTACTCTTACCATTGCTGTTAAACTATCTTCTAATCTTAAAGATTCTTTTTCTAGCATTAAACTTAAATTATCTCCTACCTTTTTATAACGTCTTCCTAGATTTGAAAATACTATTTTTATTTTTAATCCATCTTGATTTTCATATGTTTTTTCATCTATAGCAAATTCTTCTTTATTCATCTTATAGATTATGTTGTAATTTATATTCTAGACTATCTATTTGTAGTTGTAAATAAAATATAGTTTTTCTTTGTGATTTTAAAGATTCTTTACAAACTCCTGCAATCATATTATAGTGAAGTCTATTTTGTCTATGTTCTAACTCTTGTCTTTTTTCTATAATTATTCTATTGAGTTCTTGTTTATATTCGTTACTATTCATTTTCCTTTTGATATCTATATTTTAAGTATTTAACATATTTATATTCTATCTTAGATATTATTTCTATTATCTTGGCTAATTTATCATTATCTACCTTTGTAATACTAAGTTGTTTATAAACTGGGTATAGCTTTTCTAATCTTCTTTTTGATTTTCTTATCTTTCTTTTTATATGTTTTAAATCATCCATAGCTCTGATACCAAACTGGGGGGTGGTCCTACTATTTTTTCTTTTCATGCTATTTTATCTAGAATAATTCTAGGGATTCTATATGGTGTAGTTCTTTTGTATAGAATTTTAAATAGTTTGCTTAGTTTTCTAGGATTCTTAACAAATTTTATCTTATAATTAATCCTACTTATTTTTTGCCATACTTCAAAATATTTTTCCATTTCTAAGTTGTTTATATCAAGGTTCCCTAAATATTTTTCCATTAATCTGAGTCTATCTCTAGGCAGTTTATATCAAGATTTCCTAGCTCTAAGTCTAATTCGCGCAACTCTATTTGATACCATTCTTGATTTATTAGTTCTAGGTCTTCGTTATTAAATATTTTTTCCCATATTAGTTTCCTTATATCTGTAATTTCTATGTCTCTAAGCACATACAAAATCAATATTTTATAATCATAAATTACTTTATCATGCAAATATGTGAAATAAGTAGGTATTATTTCGTCATTCATGTTCATGTTTTTATGCTTTGCTTTTTGATTAATTCCCTCATACCATAACATGTTAATAACATTACACTTGATTATTATCACTAGATTTATTTTAATCATACTCTCTTATTGTTAACACCGTACTTTTCAAGGTACTTTCCCCTCCTAGATAATACCACTCTGTCTACTCCCATTACGGCATTCTCATACTTTCGCCTTGGTTTCAACCTCTGGATATTATTTTCGGATTGTTTCCCTTGTTTCCTCATGTTAGCAATTCGAAATTATGATTCAAATAATTCTAGCAAATAATAACAAATATAAATTATTTATACATGCTATGATACTCAGGAATCAACAATTTAGCTATGCATATCTATGAACAAATATACCTTACTCTTATCTTGCTCCATATCTGCTTGCAAATTGTTATTTTATTTCTAAAATATTTTTGTGTACAAGAGAGGGTGCTTTCCGTGTAGAAAGTCTTGCTCTTCTAATTCTAAAACTATCTATTTATAGGAGAATTCTAACAAATGTCCTAATCTCCTTTTCCTATTCCTACTTTACACCTAATCCTACTAGCACTTTCTTTTCACATGTGCTGAAAATTTTTTTTTGTACAAAAGTCAAAAAGCAAAAGGCAAACTTTACACTTGTCTATCCTATTCTATAAAAACAAAATACTTTATGTCCTAATCTACTATTGTTGCTTTACAGCATTACAAGCAAACAAAATACTTTACATCCTTTCCTTTCTATCTTCTGTGCCATTATCTTTTGCTTTTGTCTCCCACTAGCTTTCCATTATCTTCTGATATTATCTCGGGTCTTCTAGATTTCTCTTATTACTCCAGCTGCACTTCTGGAATTACATTATTGTCTCCTTGACACTTAGAACATTTGTGGTCTGGATATTTTTGACTAATTAATTTACAATATCTTGTCATCAACTCTTCTGAAATAAAATTTTTTCTAATAGCTCGCGTCCATGGCTGTTCTTCTGGTCTCAATAGGCTAAATGCCCACTGTCTTATTTCTTCCATGTCATTAATGCGTTCTTCTCTACAAGTTGAATATATCATAGTCTGTTCTCTTGCGTAGTAGCTCCATATAGGGTTCCTGTGCATATAATTTGTCGATAATTCTTGTAATATTGTAGCTATTCCAATAAGTCGTTTCCCTGCATAAAATTCTGGTATTTCCTCTCTAGTTATTTCGTCATGTTCTTCTATTTTCTCCGGTATAATCATATCTCGTGTGAGTCCTATCTTGATAACTTGAATAACTGGTTTGATCTCGTCGTATAATATCTCGGCTGTGGCTGAATAAATCCTGATATAAAATAATGTTCCTTTAGTTATTTTCTTGTATTGCGTAAATGCTCTATGTAGCTCAGGTAATTTAGCTATTTCATCTCCTGTGCTTGTATATACTGTATGTAATAGCCCATAATGGTAGCATGTCGCTACTAGATTCGCACTAGTTTTTGGCTGTGCTATTAGCTTATTATATCCTTGTAAGCTCTGGGTTATGTAGTCTTCATCTGGTTTAGTGGCAGTTTTGGATCTTGGATTTTTATTTAGAAATAATTGGATTTTGTGGATATTATTTATATATGACTGGGTTATGTGGTTGTAGGTCTTTTTATCTTGGTTGAGGCTTTCTTTGTATGTATTTATTTGTGGAGTAAATGGGAATTCTTTGGTTTTTTGAGTCGATATATGAGTTTCAAATAGTTATTTTAGATTTTAGAATATTTTCTTTCCTTCTTTGTAGACTGTCTTGCAGTAGAGGCGGTTTCACCTGCATAATCAAAAGCTATTTTGCGTTTTTAGGTGTTCAACCGTACCTTTACTCTGGATTTAATGTCTTCCAACGATCACATAGCACCGCATATTACCATGCTGCTGGCTAGCTTTAATTTGTAATATCTCTTTATTCAAGTTATCGACCTCTTTGCAGAGAGTCGTCATAACTTTAAGTATATCATCCATAGTAGCTTTTTCAATAACTTCTTCAGTTTGAGTAGACTTGTCTTGATATGTAATCTGCAATTGTATTTTTGTTAGTACCAATAACTTCAATTGTAAATGTAAAATTTAATATATTTAATACAAGTCTTCGTATCTCCTTTGTCGTAACTGAATCCTGTAATTTCTTCGTCAACCACCATTTTACTTGCGTATTATCTGTTCTAATAACAAATTTATTATACACAATATATGGTTCAAAGGCTAACAAACATTTATATATCGAATATAGTTCTTTACGATTTATTTCCCATTTTATTTCAGGATTTGTAAATGTTCCTGAATAATATCTGCAATGATGCTCTATTTTTTCTTTATCATATCTGTATTTTAATACTCCTCCGTAACTAATTTCACTTGCATCTGATTCTACTATATAAATAAATTTCTTATTTTCGTCTGGAAAACATAGTTTTGGTAATTTTTTGCATAGTAGTTTTATTTTCTTTATCTGTTCTTGGTCTTTATCATCAAAATGATATTCTACATCTTTCTTTAATTTCTTATGTAATGGTTTTAGACTTTCTGCTAATTTTGGTATATATTCTCTTACTTGATTTACTAATCCTAAAAACGACTGTAGTTTCTTTTTTGTATCTATCTGTTCATCAGAATTTATTATTTTTTGTACTATGTGTGGCTGCATTTTTATACCATTTTTATCTATTTCTATGCCTAAGAATTCTATCTGATTTTTCATTATTTCAGCTTTTTTCTTGCTTAGACTTATTCCTGAACATGTAACAATATGTATGAATTTTTCTAATAATCTTATATGCTCGTC